>JBBGZY010001574.1:845000-861743 GCA_037952925.1 Lithobates clamitans | reverse complement strand
ATTTAAATGTGGGAAATGCAACTACTTTAGTTGGATATGGAGGGCAAAGACAATCCACCCTACAAATGGACAGCTATGGACTCCTAAGGAAGCCATAAACTATGACACAGTAGGGGTTGTTTACTATATGGAATGTAGCTGTAAAGCATTTTATGTGGGGAAAACCAAAAGACCCTTTCAGAAACTAATAAGGGATTGTGTACATGAAATTAAAATTGGTAAAATGGAAACGCCAAAAAGTTGACATATTGGCTTAGATCATAACTTTGAGTTGGATCATATGACGTTCTTTGCCTTGGAACATGTGGGAGGATCGGTCAGAGGAGACATTGACAAAAGGCTTTTGCAGCTGGAGACCCAATGGATTTTCAGGCTTCAGGCTACTAAGTCACCTGGACTGAAATAAGAAATAAGTTTCAGACCATTCCTCTGACCTTTCCTCCCCCATTCTATTCCCACTATTATGATCTGTTAGAACTGAGGATCATAACATATAGTATTTGAATTTTGCTTAGGATATTTTTGGGATTATACCCTTGTACTTGTAGCTAGCATTGATTACAGGATGTTTTGGACTCAGAGATACTCTTTTTTTGTGCTTTTGGAATTACAGAAAATTAATTAAATGGGGGACAATACTTTGCAGGGAGATGGTGATCGTGTTCATGCATGTTAAAGGTTGGTCTGCCATGTCCAGCATGGTGGTCCCCTCCATTATCAGTCTTTTTACCACACTATTTATCTGTCCCTATATATTATATCAGTGATGTTTTGGTTTCTATATGGGAGACGCTTAATATAGAATTTTTGCTGCATTTTGAAATATGGACACAAGATGGCAATCTTGAGTTTTCACCTTTGTGGATTAGACAAGCAGGAGTAGTATTAATTCATCCAGCAGATGGCAGCATTACCATCAGTTCATACATAATTTCACATTGAGAAAGAATTGTTGTTTTTGCTTGGGCTAGTGGTGGGATGTGGCAGCATTATATGCCCCGGTGGCCATTGTATGCCTTTCCTGCCCTTGTTTTATCTGAGTGGAGGGGGGTTTCCTTTGGTTCACTAGCTGGCTCCAGCAGCACGTCCAGCCATTACCACGCATGCGTGAGAATTCTGCAGTGCCAGTCTCTCAGCTGCTTCAATCCGAAAGCAGACATTATAGGACAGCGTTTTTGGCGCCAATCCCTTTCTATTTAAAGTGATTGTAAGGATTCGTTTTTTTTTTAATAACAAACATATCATACTTACCTCCACTGTGCAGCTCATTTTGCACAGAGTGGCACCGAACCTCGTCTTCTGGGGTCCCCTGGCGGCTCCTCCCCACATCAGATAACCCCCTAGGAGAAACGCTCTACCAAGGAGGTTACCTTGCGGGCGCGCTCCCGAGTCCTTCATTCGGCGTCCATAGACGCCGAATGTAGGACTCGGCCCCGCCCCCAGCGTTATTGGATTTGATTGACAGCAGCGAGAGCCAATGGCTGTGTGCTATCAATCTATCCAATCAAGACTCAAGAACCCCAGGCAAAAGAGAGCGCGTCTCCGCCAGGTGAAGTTCCAGGGCTCAGGGAAGTAAAACGGGGGAGCTGGGGGGCCGGTCACTGGCAGGTGTTTTTTCACCTTAATGCATAGGATGCATTAAGGTGAAAAAACACGAGGGTTTACAACCCCTTTAAGGCAGTTTTGTTCATTGTTGGTTGTGGGTCTGTATCTGGGAGATACACAGTGCTGGCAGAACAGACCTTCCAATCTACAGTATATGGTTAAGAACAATAGATAAATAAGATATATTATTTGCAACCTTTATTGGATGAAATGACAGGGCTGTTTTGATGACTGTTGGTATTAAATAAAGTATATCTTCTCATGTTGATTAGATTCTTATCATGCCTGCCACGATTGTATGAAGTTTTTTTTTTTTTTAGCAAGTTATTCCCTATTCTGAGTTGTTACTGCTTCCAAGGTATGGTACTTTATGTGCAATACTGATAGTTTTTGAGATGGAATTGATATGGTGGGTACATTTTTTGTTCAACATATTTCAGATTATCTCTCGCTATCTTCTTTGTAGTGGTTTCTTTATATGTGGATTGGGATTGGCTGAATCGTTAAACCTTTGTATATTTATTCTCCAGTCGGCCTATCTGGGTGGGGCCCTCTTTGGGCTGATCTCCTGCCTGCTCTATGCTGAACGATTACTTGTATTACACGCTAGTGCCCTGGTAGAGGTGTGTCCATGTCCTCATTTGGGTCCCCCAGAATCAATATTCTAAATGTAAGTTTTCATGTTTCTATGTACATCATGACTATTTAGTTATGTAATTTGCATATTTGGATGTATATTATCTATTTCTTTTACAGCATCACTACTTACACATCCACCCTCCACTGGAACCCCTGAAGAAGCTGACAAGGCGAAATGCATTGAGTTGTGGCTGTCTCCTTGGTGCTATCTCCCTCCACTGATGTATTTTCTGATATTCTGTTATATCTGATCAGAGGGGGCGATACTTTTTGGAGACTTGGGGAGGTAATGAGATTTAGTGGTATGATGCTGTGAAAAGTGGCGCCTCATAGGTTGAGACACTCCTTTTATCAATTTATTAAAAATACTTTTTACTTTACATGATGTGCGACTAATTATTCCAGGAGGAGGTTTACAGCACCGTTAAAGTCCCAATTCTCTTCTCTTCATGTATACACCTTTATCTCAGGATGTGGTGCTGATACTCCACTGAATACATTTAAATACAGAAAACTACAAATCTGACCCTAAGTGATACTTTTTGGGGACTAGTGAAACCAATACAGTGATCAGTGCTAAAAAAAACAAAAACAAAAAAACTGCACTGATCACTGTATAAATGACACTGGCAGGGAAGGGGTTAACTAGAGGGGTAATCAAGGGGTTAAACATGTTCCCTGGTACGTACAGGTATGTGATTTTGCGCACCTGGGCCGCCCTGCCCCAGTAAATGTACATGGGGTGGTCTGGAAGCGGTTAAAAGAACCCTTTCACCGCCCCTTTGATAGAACACGATATATTAGATTGGATCTTATAGTTAAGGTTTACTTTGTATTAGCAGGGAGAGTGGATATATAATGTAAATGGTAGGCTCTTGTACAATACCAAGGGCTAGCAAATTTTGCTGATCTGACATTAAATCTAGCTACTGTATGTGTGGCCAAACTAGAGAGTGCAAAATCTGCTGCAGCTCTGCATAGAAGCCAATCCGCTACCAGATTTTTTTTTTTGGTCAAGGCTTAATTGAACAAGCTGAAGTTAGAAGTTGATGGCTACCAACCATTCACAGCTGCACCAGATTTTGCACCCTCTAGTTTTAGTAAATCAACCCCACTGAATTAAGGGTTTAGGGGTATGCTATGCACAGAGTGCAGAGTTCAGCTCTCTTTCACAGGCTGTCCACATTTTGTCTGTACTCCGCCTCGGCTCTGACCTCTGCACCACTCTCCCCCATCCTCCACCTCTGCACACATCTTCCTCTATCTTCCTCCATAGCCCTCATCAGGCAGGGATCTCTGAGAGCCGCCACAAGAAAAGCTGCAAGGGAGTGGAGAGCGAGAGTCGGAGGTGGTGAAAATAGAGTTCCACCACGTTCCAGCTAAATTCAGCCTGCAGACCTTGTGTTTGACACATGCTGTAGAGGATTCCTGTAAATACCGGAACATTGAATAATTACCTTTCTGGAATTTTCCTTTCCTGGTGCCCAGTCAGTATACATATGGTCCTGCTGGGTGACTGGAGGGTCTCCAAGACGCCGATATGTATATATTGCTGCATGTATGCTGCCATGGAGGCACCAGGAAAAACGGATAATTGAATATTTACCTTTCCATAATTTTCCTTTCCTGGTGCCTATACATGGCAGCATACATACGACAATGAACTTGTATATGCAAATAAGCGTCTTATATTTAATACATACATACATACATATTTTATACATATTTAATAGTGCAATGATAAATCCCAGGCATTTATTTTCAATGAGATCAGCAATTCTGCAAAAAAATTTCATCATACATATGATTTCAATAAACACACCTTACTGGTAAAAGCTAAATTTTTAATACAAATAAAATAATATACACACACACACACACACACACACATTCGTTCATAATCTGTTACAATCTCAGCCCTGTTTAAAAAAAAAAAAAAAAAAGATAAACTAGAAACATACACATTTTAATTTGGTTGTTTTATTAGTACTACAATCATTACACGGGACAGAGCCATTTTTCCATATAAAGCATGTTACTACATTTCAATGCAATATACAGCTTTTGATTATTCTAAAATATATCAACTTAATCTATACAATATTATAGAAATGTGTTTACATCAATTAATTCATTGTGAATTATTCAGTCTTCTAGAAACTGCAGCTTTTAAAAAGCTACCACAACCTCAATGTTAACTTGGCACATAAAAACAGCCCTCTCCTTGCTCCCCTTGGAGAGTCCAGGCACAGACAGATTGCCACACCCATAACGGCCCAGTTACACCTTCCTGTTCTAGTACACTGCATTAAGGTACATAATGTTAAGGCAGCCGTTATTTTAAAATAGGCTGCACCTGCATCTTTTTTTTCCTGATGTAGTATCCCAAAACACATGGTGCTGCGTGCTGCCAGCTGAACACTGAGGCGGTTTTCAGACGTTTAAGCGCTAGAAATAGCCTATAAATAACTCCTGAAGACCAGCTAACATTTACATTTAAGTGCGACTCTTCACACTGGGGCGGTGCTTTTGCGGGACATTCCTGCAAGCAGCATCTTTGGGGCAGTTTGGGAGCGCTGTATACAGCGCTTGAAAAGCACTTCGGAAGCGCCGCAACACGGGCGTGTTTAACGCCTTCTTTGGCTGCTAACTAGGGTTTAAAAAGGGACCCGTTAGCTGGCAAAAAGCGCAGCTAAAGTGCCGCAAAAAACAAGCGAATAAAATGGACCCTAATGCTTTTGCCGACATCTCTGGCAATACCAATACTCTGACAGTATGAAATAATCTATTGGCCTGGGCAATTTTCTGATAAACCTGCATGTAATCACTCTTTTTAGCCTTAACAGGAGCTTAAGTGACCCAAGGAAGACTTTTGTATTCGTCAAAATTGTGTACTTCAGATATGGTCCTCATTCACAAGGGGCAATTTTGATCCATGCCCCATACAGGGCCGTGCTTACCTGAACAGGGACGCACAGGTGTTCTGTGTATTCCTGTGTGGGCAGTCCCATTCATGTCTATTTGGAGACAGCGGCTGCACGGACACAGCCACTGTGTCCCAATATGACATCTGCGTTGGTGCGGGTACATGTGGGTATATGTCCCCGAACTCACCCTGGGTGCGTTCCAGGCCTTGCACCCACACAGATGTCCAATTGGGAGCAGCGCTGTGACCGCTGGCAAAGGGATGCATGCAACACCTGTGCACATGGCCCTGGAGAGGGCACAGATCAAATCACCTTGTGTAAACAAGGCTTTATGAACTCTTTAAAAAAAAAAAAGTTAAAGCTCATTCCAACAACTACTGGAAGGAAGGGTTTATAGAGCATGCATCACACCACCTTACTGATTTTCCAGATCCCTCAATAACATAACATTACACACCTGCTATGCTGGAGTACCAAGAAAAGCTAATGACTGCAAAGGTCAAACAATGCAAGGTATTCAGTCTCCTAAGTTATCTGCTCATAAATTGCTGACGTGCTGCTTAACATGCTGAAGTCCAACTAGAACCTGATATTTAACATTCAATGGTGTGCTAAAGTAAATTGGAATTGGACGCCTTAAAGTGAGTCTGTCAGTGCATAGAAGCCAGGCAGCTAGCATTTTCAGAACGAAGAAGCAGTAGCCATTATATTTCTCTTAAGAAAGTTTTACATTTTAAAAATTGTATTGATTCCAGCTACACACATTTTTTGTGAAGCTGGGAAAATTGCTTACTACTGATTTGACTGCATCATGTATCTTTTGGTTTTGAAACTTAAATTTCCATCATGTGGACAGTGACAGCCAATCACAGGTTAGAACGAGTGAGCCAGTGGAACTCCTGTAAAAAAGCAAAATGGCAAAATTTAGTCTACACCTCACCAGAATTAAAAAAAAAAAAAAAAAAAAAAAAAAAAAGAAGGTGGTGTGTGTGTGTTTATAGTTTTATACATGTTACATTTTTTAACTGGCCAGGTTAAAAGTCATACAGATTGGCAGATTGAAGGAAAGCATACAAACTCCATTCAGCTAGACAACATAAGCATTTTGCATCTGAATGATTTGCTGCTTAATTTGACCTTCTTTATCAAACCAAATGCACCTCAATAAGGAACTTTATTGTACAAAAAAATGCACCACAAAGAAAAAACAGTACATCTATATATTGGTTGTGCTTGTTGTGTTTATTACCGTAGTTAAAATGCAATAAACTTTATTTCTGATAAAAAAAGAAGAAGAAATACAACCGTAGTCAATGCGCACCTGTAAACAATGCAGGAAAAGAATCCCAAACGCTGGGGTTAACACTTGAGCTACCATACCAATCCTTATGCCTACCATTTTAAAACAAATTTAAAGTGTACTTGATAAACCTGGTAGGACAAAAACCATGTGTAAAATTGTGTTAGTGCCGGGCTGTTATCCTGATCCTCAATTCACTACCCAGTCAGTCACTGACCTTGAACAATTTTATCATTAAGAGCGGACTTCCATCCTGCTTGCTTGTTCCTAGGCAGCATATCACTAATTAGTAAAGCAAAGAAGGGGGATGACAGTCCTAAAGCTTGCACAAAAAAAAAAAAAAAAAAAAACCACACACCATGGCAACTCTTATATTTATGTCCTTTCAAGCCTGCTTTAAGAAACTATATTGCTCCTACACTAGCTTACAATTGGTTTCAAGGAGGGAAAAGTACTCCTGCTTCAAGGTTTTCAGTAAAAACACAGTACAGAAAAAAATGCTCAGCTGACTCCCTTTTTGCTCTCCTTGCAGCTTTAACACTTATTACATCCTACTGACATGGCAGTAGCTTCTGTTCCTGCCCTGCATGGCCCAGGCTGCTCAGCATCCTCGCAGTCACAGACATGACCCTTGTCTCAGCACTAGAGGGAGCTGTCACAACAGTGCTGGCTTTCTCTGAATTAGCGATACTAGGGGCAATAATCACAGACTGTCCTTGGTCACACCCATTCCCCTATCCCGCCCTCTGCCCTTGTAGCATTAACATTTCTAGCTATCTTTGTGCTATCTGTGCAGAGCTCTCTTCCATTCTGCACATCTCTCTACATGCCATCTGCCCTCGTCACACTGTGACATAAGGCACCATTACTCTCCTCCCACCAGGTACAGTTGCTGAAGTAATCAAAGAGCCATGTGACAGAATAAAAATGCACTTTTACAATACACAAAGGATAAGTTCACCTTTGATAACATGTTACACCCTAAAAGCGTGTGTAACATGTAACATGTTCCCACTGCTGCAGCCGATCACCTCTCTTCCTGTGACAGCAATACGGGGAGAAGTTCCCCATACAAACTGTCACTTTTTGAAAAGAGCCTGGCCGTGTGGGGCTCCACCCACATAGCAATATCATTCAATCACAGAGACCGGAACTACAAGTACCGGCATCCTTAGCAGATGTCAGCTTATAGTGCTCAATGAACTACCTCAGCGCTGTTGAGCGCTGTGGTAGTTCATTAAGGCTCCTAAAAAATAAAAAAAATGAATAAAAAATAAAAAAGGTGAATCTATCCTTTAAACTGTATTTTCACTTTTGCAGCCAAACTGGGATAGCAACTACTTCAGATTTGCCATTCACATAGCAGAACTGAAAAAAAAAAAATCTTACAGCATAATTTTGTTATAATGTTTATGAGGGGGCTGCACAGCCCTATTGGCCATAATTAACCCTGTCTGTACTGTACAAGCAGATTACCAATTGTAACTAGATTTAAACACACCTGTCCTAACAAAGGGTTAAAGGTGTAGAGGCTGGGCTTCTTACAATATTTAATGAGGACAAACTTGGGACAGGCCCACTCTAAAGCCCTGTGACGAATGCCGGGAGACATTGGCCCGTGTGTATGGCAGCCGGTGTAACAAAAGCATGCTGAAAAACCAGCAGCCCACCAATGGCGGAGAGTGCTGATCGGAAAGTTCTGGTGGGGGGGCTGTCCCCCTGTAGGAACACAAGAGCCCAGCAGGGGAGATCGCTGTACTAACATTGGATTGTTATTATAGCGGCTTTGGCTGAAGCTGACAGGTTTATTTTGTTAAACGGAAAAACCGCAGTGTGTACCAGGCTTAACATTATATATATATATATATATATATATATATATATATATATATATATATATATATATATATATATATATATATATATATATATATATATATATATATATATATATATATATATATATATATATATATATATATATACATACATACATACATACACACACGCAATGCGATTATGCTTATATGAAAAGGTTGCATATACTGTATCATGTCAGAGTCGCAGTGAAAAACTGATGTGTGTCATTTCAGTGGATGGAAAGCCACTCACAGCCCTGCTAGACTCTGGTAGTGTGGTGACCCTAGTCAGAAATGATTGTGTAAATCCCACAAAACTACACCCCAGTACTATCGGGGTCATTTGCATCCATGGGCACACTCCGTACTACCAGACAGCAGTGGTTGAGGTTGATACACCTTGGGGCAGTGTGACACATTCAGTGGGGGTGGTGCCTTCACTGCTTTGTGAAGTGGGGAGAGATTTTCCCCATTTTTGGAGTTTATGGGAGAGCAAAGGGAGGCTGGCAGATAGAGCTCTCCCTGCTGGGGAAGCACAGGAACTCTCACCAGACCCGTTTTGCCAAAGGGAAGAGGAAGCTGTTGGGGGTAATCGAGGAAGCCGGAGATCCTCTTCCTTTCCCAGTCATGGCTGGGGAGCCAGAGGAACTCTAAGCTAGCTCCCAGCCTGCGGGCAACGAACAGGAGAACATCTCTAATCCTGGTAATGAGAGTAGCCAGAATGTGGTACCCGACTTAGAGGTCAGGAGAGAGGATTTCTGTGCCAAGCAACTACGGGATGTCACCCTCATGAGAACCAGAGACTGGGGGTGGGGGGGGGGGGGGGGATGTCTTTCCCCTACATGGCCCTTACAAACAATTTACTGTATCAGGTGGTAAAACACAGAGAAGACAAGGTAGAACAGCTACTGGTTCCCAAACCCTCTTGTAGCGTGGTGTTCGACCTGGCCCATGGTCATGTAATGGGGGGACATCTCAGTATCGAAAAGACCAGGGAGAGAATCACCCTGAGATTTTTCTGGGCCGGGTTGTATGCAGATGTCAGGGAGTACTGTGAATCATGCCCTGAGTGCCAAATGTCGGCACAGTTGCCCCATTTTCACAGTCCTTGTTCCTCTACCAATAATCAGGGTCCCTTTTGAGAGGATTGGCATGGACCTGGTGGGGCCAGTAGTGAACTCTGGCCGGGTTCACCAGCATATTTTGGTAATCCTGGACTATGCGACGCGCTATCCTGAGGACATACCCTTACATAACACCTCCGCTAAGGCTATCACCAAGGAGTTAGTCCAGGCGTTTAGTCGAGTGGGGATCCCAAAAGAGGTCTTAAACGATCAGGGCACCCCATTTATGTCCAGGATTACCAAGGAACTGTGTAAGTTATACAAAATCTCCCATCGCCGTACCTCTATCTACCACCCCCAAACGGATGGTCTTGTGGAAAGATTTAATAAAACTTTGAAAAGTATGCTGAAAAAGGTGGTCGACAAAGATGGGAGAAATTGGGATTTTTTGCCATCATATCTCATGTTTTGCCATAAGAGAGGTTCCGCAGGCATCAACAGGCTACTCCCCCTTTGAGCTCTTCTATGGTAGACATCCCAGGGTGCTGCTAGATGTCGCCAAAAAAAAGTGGGAAGGAGAGGCCACCCCCTATAGAAGCATCATAGAGCATGTCTCCTTGATGCAGGATCGAATTGCAGCTGTTCTGCCCCTGGTACAAGAACATATGGAGCAAGCCCTGGAGGCCCAGAGGAGGGTCTATGATCGGGGTGCCAAGGTCCATACTTTCAGCTCTGGAGACAGAGTGTTGGCACTGGTTCCCACGGTGGAAAGTAAGTTTCTAGCCAAATGGCAGGGTCCCTTTGAGGTTGTTGAAAGGGTAGGGGAAGTAAACTACAAAGTCTACCAGCCAGGGAAAAGGAAACCACAAATTTATCATGTGAATCTCTTAAAGCCCTGGAAGGACAGAGACTTTACTGGCCGCATCCCCGCCTCCAATAGACGGGGTACCAGTGACACTTGACGTCCCCATAACGGTTTCTTTGTCCGTGGCACAACAAAGGGTGTTTGTATACAAAAATAGAGACTTTTTCTCCCCCTTACCCGGACTGACCAAGGTGATCCAGCATGATATAGTGACGGAACCTGGGGTTTGCGTAAATGTAAAGCCATATAGAATCCCAGAGGCCAGACGAGGGACAGATGCAAAGGAAATCAAAAATATGTTACAGTAGAGTTGGACGTGATAGAAGAGTCCCAGAATGATTGGTCAAGCCCCATAGTGCTGGTCCCAAAACCCGGTGGCACGATCAGGTTTTGTAACGACTTTAGGAAACTCAACAGAGTGTCCAAGTTCGATGCATACCCGATGCCTCGGGTCGACGAACTTGTGGACAGGCTCGCTACATAACAACCCTAAACGAAAGGCTATTGGCAAATACCCCTAACTGAGAAGACTGCCTTTTCCACTCCTAAGGGCTTGTTTCAGTACAAGCGGATTCCCTTTGGTCTGCATGGGGCCCCTGCATTGTTCCAGCGAATGATGGACAAAACTTTGAGACCACATTGCCCATATGCAGCCGCTTTTTTGGACGATGTGGTCATCCACAGCCCAGATTGGGAGTAGCACCTGCCCAGAATACAAGCAGTGGTAGATTCTCTTAGGGAAGCAGGTCTCACGGCCAACCCAAAAAAATGTGCCATACGCCTGGAGGAGGCCGGCGGAGGAGAACGCTGGGACCGGCGTGGAGTGCACAGAGCAGGCCTAGCAGGCCTATTGAAGGAGCAGCTGCTCTGAGCGCGTAGCCTAATTCTCTGCCAGAGCTTCCCCTCGGTGTAAGCCCTCCCCCGGAAGTGTACCTGGAAGCTATCGGATGACCCGTGACGCCACGCACGTGCTCTGTGCGCTCCACGCTGGCCCCAGCGATCTCCCTGATGGCCACAGGAAGAACCCCTGGCCGAATACCATCCATCCACGGCTCCACACCGCTGCAGCACCATCCGGAACGGGACTCGGGGAATCCATCATGGACCACCCATTCACAGATGAGCTTTTTAATGAAGTCTTTCTTGTAAGTGTTTACCATATTATGTGTCATTAAAGTACATACTAATACTACACTCAGGTGGCCCTTCCCTTTCCTTGCCTACTACAGAGCCAGCTCTGAAGACAGCAGCCGCCCTTCAGATCTGCCATTATACTAGTTTTTTTATATACTATGAACTGTCAGTTACCGCTTTAACCCCTGGACTACCAGTACCATAGCTATGGACTATATGCCTAGCTAGCCCATACATCCTAAATATTGTATGCATTGTTGCACTTGCGCTTACAGTTCATATTACCTCCATCTGCTCCCTGAACTATTACTCGTTGGGGAGGTCATTTAAGCTGGATGTGTGACAACAGGGAGAAAAATTACTGTGTGACAAGGTGGTTCCTGGCTTTACAGTCCTTTAAGATTACAGTAGAGCATAGGCCGGGCAAGCTCCAAAACAATGCAGATGCCCTCTCCCACATGCACTGTATGCTTGGGACAACTGCTCATCTGAAGGAGCTTGAGCAGAGGGGGAGTATATGTGACAGTATGCGAAGTGAGGTAATGAATAATCACTATTTTTTACCTTGCATGCGTTCTGTTGTAAGAGACTGAACCGGAGTCTGGCCCAGGTTTTCCAGCCTCTGTGGCAGTCTTGGTTCCGGTCCGGATCTTGTGGTCCACTTGAGTCCACGCTCAGGTGGACTTTAAATGAGCAGAATATATATATATATATATATATATATATATATATATATATATATATATATATATATATATATATATATATATATATATATATATATATATATATATATATATATATATATATATATATTCGAAGCCCTTCAACTGGGATAGATGTGAACCACATAAACGCGCCACAAGACCTACATCATGAAATGGACCTGAACTGTGCCCTGGTCTGCTGGTCGGCATACCAAAAAAGGGGGCAAAAACAGAAAACAGTCAGGTAGGGTTGAAAGCACTTTATTGGTTTAGGTGTTATTTACTGTTGTTTGTCTTGAAAAGATGGATGTCGACCCCCGGGGCCAGATTGCTGGGTTTTGAATATTGCGAGGTGGAGAATAAAAATGATCTTGGAAGCAAGCCAGGTGACGTCTACACAGTACCTGGGCGGCAGGGCTATTACTGGTAAACTCGCTTAGGCTGCAGAAACCGTAGTAGGCCAGGTAGATGGCCGCTTGAAAAACTAAGCTGGGAAGAAAGCCAAATGGGGAACGAGAGAGGATGGACGACATGTCTCTGAAGATGGTACTCGTGATGGGCAAGCGTTTGGAGTTGGCTATAGGCTGCTGCTTCTGAATGCAGCGTGGAAATGGCTCGGATCGCATGGGTTGCAAAGGAGGATGGCATTGCGAGATCTTGTAAGGCCAGGAAGTGTTGGATGCTGGCTGAGTATAGTCTGATGGTGTTGTGTGATAGAGCCAACTGAGTGTAGCAATATGAAATGAAAGCTAGTATGTGCTTAGTGTCTGTTAACATTGCTGCGGGTCAGGATGCCAGAAACTTGCAGAAGGCGTTCCAAGCTGTGTGGTAGGCCTTGTGTGTTGCGGCTTAAGGATTGATTGGCGAGCTGGGTCGCACTTAGAGGGTACTGCTTTAACCCAATGTCAGCTGAGACCAAGGTGGGATAAGAGATGGCGTTGGGTCGGCTCCGGGTTTCTGCTGGAAAGATGAAATGAAGTTAAAGGGGGACAGCGAGTCTGTTGCGACGTTGCACTTGCCTGGAATGGATGTGCAGTGCACATTGAACTGATGCTGCAGGGATAATTCTACCAGCCTGCGTAGGAAGGACATAACAGGGAGCGACTTGGACCTGCCCTTATAAACGATATCGGCCGTGGCCTGGTTGTCGGTGGCGAAGGCCACCGTTTGTCTGGTCCAGGTATGGCCCCAGATCTAAGCGGCTGCCACGATCAGGTATAGCTCAAAACGAGGAAGACTGGATGAACCCGGGGATTAGGAGTATCTCTGGAGGCCACGGTCCTGCAAACCAATGATGGCTAAAAATTGCAGCGAAGCCTGTGGAGGCTGCGGCATACGTTACTACCTTTGGTGATAAAGGCGATCCTGACGGTATGAACATGGATATGCCATTCCAACTAGTAAGGAACTCATCCCACATAGACAAATCCGCTACTGCTGCTGTGTCTAGTATAAGGATTTGATTGGGGTCTTGTGTCTAAGAGAGTAAGACCAAGAGGCGCAAAATAAAAGATCCTCCCTGGGGAATAATTCTCATTGCGAAATTGAGCATATCTAAGAGGGATTGAAGCTATTTCTTAGTACACCCCTGTGCACGGGTAAAGTCATGAAGAACCGACTTGATACAGGTCGGTTTGTCGGGGGGCAGGCTGTCCTGTATGGAGCGAGTGTCAAGGTTGACCCCGAGGAAGGTGATAGAGTGTGCTGGGCCTTCCACTTTGTGTTCTGTTATGGGCCCATTGAGATACCAAAACACCACTCTTAACCTATCTAGGTCTACTGGGGGCACGCCGGGCTGTTCGATTAGCAGGAAGTCATCCAGACAATAAATGACCATCTGGCACTGGGCTTGGTGCGACAGGATCCAAGTGAGGGACTGTGCGAAGGTGTCAAAGAGCCACGGGCTGTTTTTCTTTTTTTGGAGTCGAAGGTCAGTTTAGTGGTGAAGTAATATGACTCTTTCCATTTAATTCCGTGCCAGCACCAGAGGGACGGTTGGATGGGTAGAAGTAGGGCTGCAACTAACAATCATTTTCATAATCGATTAGTTGGCGATTGTTTCGATTAATCGGTTATTAACTTTTAAAAGAGTGTGGTGTGTAATTTAGTTAATATGTAAAGTTTAAAAAAAAGGCAATTTATTCTTAAATATCTCTATGCAGTGGTAAATATAAATAACCAAACTAAATGGTTAGGGAGCATAATCTCTAATCCACTCTGAGAATAACAAACAGTAGAGATATACTGTATATACTATTAGAGGAGATATATAATGTATATACTATTAGAGGAGAGATATACTGTATATACTACTATTAGAGGAGATATACTGTATATACTACTATTAGAGGAGATATACTGTATATACTACTATTAGAGGAGAGATACTATATATACTATTAGAGGAGATATACTGTATATACTACTATTAGAGGAGATATACTGTATATACTATTAGAGGAGAGATAGTATATACAGTATATATCCTCTAACAGTATATTAAAGGGCAAATCTGGTAAATATCATCAGACTCAGATCAAATTTTTTTATTTAAAAAACAAACAATGTCTTCCTTCAAAAAAAAAAGTCAAATCGATGTTCATTTTCAACCACAGTGATGGGAAAATTTGGAAATAATAGAAAACTTCTTGGTCAAAGGAATTTTCAGACAGTGCATGTGGTTTTTCGTTCAGAAATTACATTCATTTAAAAAAAAAGACTGTTAAAAACAAGCGAAAATGTCATGAAATGAAAAATGCTTTCATTCAGCGAATGTACAAAACTTTTTCGTCGAATATTCTCGTCTGAAAATTGATCCGTATGGCCAGCATAAGGCTCGGTACACACCGATGCAGTTTGCTTTTGATCTGTCTCTGCAGTGCTTTTTGCTGTGCGTTTTGATTTTTTGCGCATGTGATTTTGCATTTTTTTTGGCCCATTTGTTGGGCTGAATAAAAAACACAAATTTCTGCAAAAACACATTACTTGCTTTTCTGCAGCTTCTCCATTGAAGTATATTGAACCAAAAAAGCACCGTTTTGTGTTAAAAAAAAAAGTCCCTGACCCTTTCCAAATATGCAGCTGAAAAAAGCATAGTTACAGTAGCGATTATTTGCTATTTTTGTACTATAAAGGGCTCATTTTAGGTTTTTTTTAACCCTGTTATGTTACTGGTTGATTAATCGATTATGAAAATAGTAATCGATTAATTTAATAATCGATTAGTTGTCGATTAATCGATTAGTTGTTTCAGCCCTAGGTAGAAGCTTAAATGCATCCGATAGGTCAGGTTTAGAGAGCCAGGCGCTTGTGCCTATTTTGAAAATGGCCTGGATCACCATGTCGACTGAAGTGCATTTCAGGGAGAATTCCTCTGAAGCAATTAAAGAATTCAAACTAGGGATGTGGGAAGAATGAAGCGCAGGCAGGTTGTACACGAAACAAAATTTTTATGTGAAGCTAAGAAATGGCCGAGGACATGGACTGAAGAGACGCCTGCTGGGAGCTGGGCCCGTCTGTCGCTGGTGGTGAGAAGAGGAGCCTGAAGAGCTCGGCATTCCTGGCTGTAGCGGGGAAGGGCACGCCCCTGCGCCTTAGTTCTACTGTTAACTTGGGGATGGTCCATCCCCTGAGGGACTGCATGCTGCTGCTCTCTAAAACCGGAGAGGGCGACAGAGGGGCAAATGTGAGGTCTTCGCTGCCGGCCTGTGACATGGCTCTGGCTGACTTGTGCCCCAATTGCGAAGTCCTGGTTTTTGAGGTTGAAAGCTCAGTCGACCGCAAACCGGGGAGAATAACATCCAACCTGGTGCAGGATGGAACTACCTGAACTCGACTGACCTAGAGGAGAAATGACAGACTGACAACGGAGAGTGGCTTTATGCCATTAGAAGGTGAATGAGTGGCCGGGTCGTGCGACTGAGATGCGTTTATAGCGACTGCAAGGGAAACCTTATCGGGAGGTGAACGATGGTTATACGAACAAATCTGAAACCATGAATGGAATTTGAAGGAAAGCGGCTTTGAGAACAGTTGGTCTGAAGCTATGTGGGCTGAAGTGCCTTGTTGCAACTGGATTTGAACTGGACCGTAGGGTGAGCCGTACTGAGGGGTGTCTGTCAATGATGTGACAAATCATACAGTGATCTGAATTTAAAAGTAAACCGTTGCGATGCTGAGATGACCGACATCGATCAACAGTAGAGCGTATGACGGGATAAAAGAAACACAAATGCACGAATAACCTGACACGAAGCAAACAAGACAGACAATATACGAAATAAGACCACTGAATATTTGAAGTGATGGTGACACAAATCGGGGTGCCGTAATTGTGACTAGACAGTAACCAAACTGTGGCATATGGGATGAAACGAGGGTGAAATGAAATGAGCGAAATGAAGCCAACACAAATCGGAGTGCTACTAAAGATACTGACTGGACTCGGATCGGCGTGTGGGGTATATGAAATGAAATGACCGAAATGTTCGCCATGACAGAGGCAAGAATCGGTGTGTCGTAACTGACTTGCCATAGAATCATCTGCTTGATGAAAGAACCAATCTTGTAAATAAAAAGAACCTCCTATGTGCAATCTTGAACAAAAAACGGTAAAGAGGTGATTTCAGCCCATCCACCACAGA
>JBBGZY010001574.1:600000-840000 GCA_037952925.1 Lithobates clamitans | reverse complement strand
ACAGATCGGACACATTTTTGGGACCACTGACATTTATACAGCGATCAGTGCTATAAATATGCACCGATTACTGTGTAAATGTCACTGGCAGGGAAGAGGTTAACACTAGGGGGCGATCAAGGGGTTAACTGTGTGTTCCTTGGGTGTGTTATAACTGTATGGGGATAGGACTGACTAGGAGAGGAGACAGATCGTTGTTCCTACTTAGTCTCCTCTCCTTTGACAGGACAGGGATTTGTGTGTTTACACACACACAAATCCCTGTGCTGGCTCTCGTGCATGCGATCGGGCACGCCCAGCGGCTATTGCGACTGCCGGCCATGTGAAACAGGTCTCCCCGCCGTGCAGCGGGCGTGCGCCCTCTGGCGGCTCTTAAAGGGAAACCCGTATATGTAAAGAATTTTGCCCAGGAGAATCTCCTTTACTCAGTAAATCTGTGAGCCGGTCAGGAACCGGTTAAAGTAGATCTAAACTAACTGATGATCTTTAGTTTGCTGAAGTTCACAATATCAACAACAATTTATGTTTCTTTGATTCCTAAAGGGTTTGTTCACCTTCACCGAAAACCGCCAATGCAGAGGGACGTCTGTAGATGTAAACAAGCTGTGCAGTATTGACTAAAGTTGAGTAATGACCTTGCTATAGCTGTAGGCCATTTACATACCTTATGAAGCCTGGCTTGAAAACTCCCAGGACATTGCTAAGCGAGGCCTAGTCACTTGTACATAATTTATTTAAATAAAGAGCAACTTTGACTCAAAATATGAACACAATATAGAGGTAGAGAGAACTCATAAAAAGTATGTCTTTCACCTACAGGAGTGACTGTATATAGAGAGATTATGTTAGGTTTTCATTTTGCCTTAGGGCCAGTTCACACCATAGAAACGCAGTCTGGATGCGTTCCAGATGCCTTTCCGCATGTGTGTTTTTTGATGCTTTCCAGTGCGTGTTTAATGTGTTTTTGGTGCATTTTTGATGCAGTCCAGTGCATTTTTTCCCCCCTCTTTTTCCTCAACTTTAAATAAGGACATATGTGTTCCAGTGCATTCCAGTGCGTTTTTAATGCGTTTTACAGTGTTCCAGTACAGTCCATTGCAGGAAAAATGCAGCATGTTCTACTTTTTTTTTTTAACTGGAACAGCAAACACTGGTGTGAACTATGCCATTGAAAACCATATAACCTACTTTCCATGCGTTTTTGATGCAGAAAAAAAAAACGCACTGGACTGCATGTGGTGTGAACTGGCTCTTAAAGCAGTATTAAACCCAAGAGCAAACATTTATTATGTTGTAGCTTACCAATTTTTAGATGTGATGGCTGCATTAGTTTCCTTTTTTAGGCTTTTTTCTTCGATTTTCACCTGGTGATCCAGCCAATAATTTTTTTTGTTTTTTTTTTTTTCAAAAGAACAAGCTCTCTTGCAGATTTGCGGTGATTTACAATATTTACGGTTAATATTGTTAAAGTTGTTGTTAATATTTATTTTTGGAACTTAATTCTGCTTAAACATTTAATAGTGTAATTTCATGAGATAATTTACAAGGGCGTGTTTAGGGGCAGACTTAGGGGTGGGGCAACTGGTGGTGAGCAACTCTTAAAGCGGGGGTTCACCCACACCGCCAAAAAAAAAAAAAAAATATTAAAAGCCAGCAGCTACAAATACTGCAGCTGCTGACTTTTAATACATGGCCACTTACCTGTCCCAGGGTCCAGCGATGTCGGCAGGGGACGCCGAGAACCCGCTCGGTTCTCGGCAGCTGCCGCCGCCATCCTAGGTGAGGGAATCAGGAAGATAAGCGTTGCGGCTTCACTTCCCGGTTCCCTACTGCGCATGCGCGAGTCGCGCTGCGCATCCCGAGTGGTCCCCGCTCTCTCCTGGGAGCTGTGTGTTCCCAGGAGACAGTGCGGTGGGGACAGGAAGAGGCATAGACTCCCATGGGAGTCTATGCCGGAAGTGGGTGCAAATACCTGTCTTAGACAGGTATCTGCACCCCCCTTCCCCCTGAAAGGTGCCAAATGTGACACCGGAGGGGGGGAGGGTTCCGAAAAGCGGAAGTTCCATTTTTGTGTGGAACTCCGCTTTAAGGCCTGGCTAGTGGCTCAGGACTTGACATTTTGAGCCCTGTGCTAGTACATCTAACACTCACCTCTCCCCCAGACTGTTGTTCAAAGGGGCAGCTGTGCTCCTTCATCCAGAGTGGGGGCACTCTAATACAGGAGGGTGTGTTACGGGCCAGATCACCAGGTGAAAACAGAGAGGGAAAAAAGCCTAAAAAACAAAACAAAAAACTAATGCAGCCACCAAATCTAAGGATTGGTCAGCTACAAAATGACATTTTTTGCTTTACTATACATTTTAAAAGGGCATTTTCAGGAACTGAACCGTTTTTTTGTTTTTATACAAACCATAACAGCATTCTAATACTTACACTGAAGCTGGGTCTCCAGCCTTTAGCATGTCATTCCAAGTGTCTTCATCAAACCCACTGTAAATTCCATTATTATTCACCACAATAATAATAATGGGTAGATTATGCCTGGGAATAAAAAAAATATAATAAGTAAATTAATTGCATTATTCAAAAACATTTTGTTACTATTCAGGCTCAAAAAGTTTTAGCTTACAGTGGATGGTGGAAAATTCACTCACAGGCAACCTAGCCTCCAACACTGCAATACTGGCAGGCAAACTAGATGGAAGAACACAGAACTAGAGAAGTCAAGGGACTGTGTCTATCCTTCCCCCTGCAAAGTACTATGTTTAGTACTAACTGATGATAGGTATACTTTTAAGATAAACCTATACCTGAAGCAAACACCAACCACTTATCATCTGGGCGTTGCACATAAATGTGCAACTAAGTGGGTGGGAGGATATTTTAAAACAGTATCTCCTTTTAGGTGCTCATGTGTACCATTTAGCATTCACACGAGCATCGCAATGTGAGTGCACCGTCCACTACACAGTGCAGCTTACTGAATAAACATACAGAGCCAATGAGAGTGGCTCTGTACCATGCCATCGCTGTGACCAATCACAGCAGTCTCACATGGTTTACACACTGGCTGCGGTTAGCAGCAGCTTTCATCTCATACAGCAATCACTGTGTGAGATGAAAAGGAAGTTCCTGATCACAGAGAGCACACAGTGAAAATAAAAGTGTAACCACTATCAAACACTGACATACACTTGAAAAATGCGTTGGATGCGCATGCATGGGTAAGCGTTGATGCACAGAAGCATTGGTGTTTACAAGACTACAGCTGTGTACATATACTTGCAGGACAAGCTGTTTGTGGCACCTGCAGCTCTCTGGGTGTGAAAAAGTGCAGGCAATTTTAAGCTAGGTGCACAGATGCCTAAAAATATTCATATGCATGAACCCTAAATGATCGCACTGCTCTCCCTCCCCTTCCAACCCCGCTCCGCTCCTCCATTCACAGAACTCCCTGTATGATTTCTCATTTTGTGAATGGAGTAGGTGGATCTTGTTATTCATCCACTCCTCCACCGTTCACAGAACAGTGCTTTATCCCCCAAAACATTTTTTTTTACTAAACCTCAGCTTTGAAGCTCATTTACAGCTTTTTAGGAACATGTAAATATTTGAACGTCCATAGCCTGGCCACAGTTCTACTTTAAGGTGCCTGATTGTAGTTGCATTGTAACTGAAATCCATCTGTTTTGTTATTGCTAGAGATACACTTTAATAGTCATCTCCTGAATCATGGTAAAACGATCTGCAGAGATCGGTCTTTACTCCAGCTCTGAAGCATTTAGAAATAATCTAACAACTATAGTAGCAGCCATGAGCTTGTATCCGTTTTATATAGGCAGCTTCCAACTTTAATTTAAAAGTGGTCCAGGAGGCTGTACAGCCATTTTGATCACCTTTAAAATGACTCCCTCCCTGTTCCACCCACTGAGTTTCTAGGAGGTCAGGGCCACTACAAAGGCCTTCAGGATGATGAGTGGGAGAAGGCCAGGGAACATCTATTCCCCGATCTCCTCTGCTGTCTATGATGCCGGAAGTGCCCAGCCCTCCAGAGCTGCCATTCCCTGGTCACTGTAGTCTGGAAGCAGCAATTCAAGAATGATCTGTGCTCTATTACCTGCAGTGCAGGACAGGGGAGACATTAGGGGTCTAATAGACCTCTGATATCTTCATAGAGAACCTTTCACCTACCCAGTACTATGACATCGGGCTTGTTAACCCTCTTGCAACAGCATTAAAGTTAAAATGAAAAAAAAAATTCAAGTGATAATAAAATTGAAAAGAAATCCATTCGCCCTGCACACAACCACATAAACAGTGACTGTGCCACATGTTATACAGTGAGGGGAAAAAGTATTTGACCCCCTGCAGATTTTGTACGTTTGCCCACTGGCAAAAAAATAATCAGGCTATAATTTTAATGGTAGGTTTATTTTAAGAGTGAGAGAACAAACATATCCAGGAAAACGCATTTAAAAAAAAAGTTATAAATAGATTTGCATTTTAATGAGTGAAATAAGTATTTGATCCCCTATCAGCAAGATTTCTGGCTCTCAGGTGTCTTCTATACAGGTAACGAACTGCAATTAGGAGCACGCTCTTAAAGGACTGTAGACCTGCACAAGGCTGGAATGAGCTACAAGACCATTGCCAAGCAGCTTGGTGAGAAGGTGACAACAGTTGGTGCGATAATTTGCAAATGGAGGAAACAAAAAATAACTGCCAATCTCCTTAGGTCTGGGGCTCCATGCAAGAACTCACCTCACTGAGTTTCAATAATTATGATAACGGTGAGGAATCAGCCCAGAACTACACGGGAGAATCTTGTCAATAATCTCAAGGCAGCTGGGACCATAGTCACCAAGAAAACAATTGGTAACACACTACACTGTAAAGGACTGAAATCCTGCAGAGCTGGCAAGGTCCCCCTGCTCAAGAAAGCACATGTACAGGCCTGTCTGGTGAAAGTGTTGTGGTCAGATGAGACCAAAATCAATTCAACTCAACTCACCCTGTTTGGAGGAGGAGGAATGCTGCCTATGACCCCTATAACATCATCCCCACCGTCAAACATGGAGGTGGAAACTTTATGCTTTGGGGGTGTTTTTCTGCTAAGGGGACAGGACAACTTCACCGCATCAAAGGGACGATGGACGGGGCCATGTACTGTCAAATCTTGGGTGAGAACCTCCTTCCCTCAGCCAGGCCATTAAAAATGGGTCGTGGATGGGTATTCCAGCATGACAATGACCCAAAACACACGGCCAAGGCAACAAAGAAGTGGCTCAAGAAGAAGCACATTAGGACCGGAGTGGCCTAGCCAGTCTCCAGACCTTAATCCCATAGAAGATATGTAAAAGGGAGCTAAAGGTTCGAGTTAAGAAACATCAGCCTCGAAACCTTATTGACTTGGAGAGGATCTGCAAAAAGGAGTGCGACAAAATCCCCCCTGAGATTTATGCAAACCTGGTGGCCAACTACAAGAAACATCAGACCTCTGTGATTGCCACCAAGTACTAAGTCATGTTTTGCTAAGGGGTGAAATACTTATTATGTCACTCATTAAAATGCAAGTCAAGTTATACTGTACATTTTTTGAAATGCGTTTTTCTGGATTTTTTGGTTGTCATTCTGTCAATCACTGTTAAACTAAACCTACCATTAAAATTAGACTGATCATTTCTTTATCAGTGGGCAAATGTACAAAATCAGCAGAGGATAAAATACTTTTGTTCCCCCCTTACTGTATATTCCCACAAATGTCAGAGTGAGAGCAAGATTTCTAGGTCCCTCACTTATAGTTAAATCTGCCTATGGATAATTTTGGATACTATAATTTGTCATAATTTTTCATGCAGTTTTGAATCTTGACATATCTGGCATCAATTTACTAATTTTTGTGTCCAAAAAAATTGGGCATTAAAAATTGTGTTTGTGTGCAATAATATTCATTTTAGTGTGGGGTTTCTTTCTGAAAATATAGATCTGATAGAGAGTTGCAGAACATTGTACTAAAGAACCAAAAGTGCAACTTTTTTTTTTTTAAACAAACACATTTTTTTTTTACGGTAAATCAAAAAAGAGCAAGTATGACAGAGTGACATTTATGCAACAGGCTATATATGCAGTTACACAGGAAATCATTAACAATTTCCATAATAGCACGGGGAAATCATATCAACCGGTGAACAAATGTACAGCAAGAACAGCAGTCCGTAGATAAGAAAAGTATATCATATACATCTAATTTCCATAACTTGTGCTGCCACCCAGGACAATACTTAGGCTCTGTTCACATCTTGGCATTCTGAATTGCGGGCGGAATCGGGCTGTGATCAGGGTGCCACTGGAAGTGACGGGGATCGCAAGGGCGTCTCGTGATTTGCAGGCAGAATCAAGAAGATTCGGAATGCCAAGATGTTAAACGGAGTCTCAGATATACCTAGAGCTGATCAGTGGGCGCCACATTTATTAGAAAAAAAAAAAAAAATATTTCAACTACTCTCAGCATTTGTTTATGGTCGTTTGTGAAGCTGCTGGCCGCATTGGCTACTATAGAAATTTTGGACTAGAAAAATGACTTAATAGTGTATCATTTCGATATGATGATGTACACATAACATAAATGCATAAAAGAACATTTTTTTTAAATTCCTATGATAAGGGTGCAATTATTATTGAATGCAACAACAATACATGATCAAGATATTCTTTCTAGAAGAGCCCTACCGGCAGATTGTTTCAACTTCCATGCCGGAGAAACCAAAGGCACTGTCCCCCTCCACACAGACCACTCTCTTCTCTGGACATTCATCTTTTACCACCATGGCAGCTGCTATGGCAAATCCCAAGCCAACTCCCATTGTGCCAAATGTGCCGGCATCTAATCTGTAGAAAACAACAAAATGCACTGTCATAATGAATTACAGCTGTGCCACTTGAAAGATAAATAAAACATTTAAAAATACTATAACCTTGACATACCTTGGAAAGTACATATTCTAGATTGGTATTGCTCATTGCTTTGGGCTGAATAGATTGGAGCAGTAAATGATGTGCTTTTGGGGGCCCATTCACTATGCGTTGCATTAAAGAGGTATTAAAGCTTCCTTTTTTAAAATAACAAACATGTTATATTTACCTGCTGTGCAGTGGCTTTGCACAGCACAGCTCTGGTCCTCTTCTTTTCAGGTCCCCCCGGCTCCTCCCCTTCGAGCAGTGCCCTGAGAGTAAGCCACTTGCCTTGGGGGTGCCACTGCATGCTCGCTCCCGAGCCACTGCTTCATGGGTTCATAGGACACAGAATTGCAGCCTGGCCACCCCCTCCTCATTGGCTCACTGGCTGTGATTTGATAGCAATGCGAGCCAATGGGCTCCCACTGCTGTCTCAGCCAGTGAGGAAGGAGAGTCCCGGGACAGCCGAGGCTAACATGAACATCGCTAAATTGGAGGAAGCTTAGGTAAGGATTGGGGGGGCCGGGGGGCTGCTGTAGAATGATGCATGAAGGCCTTTAGAACTACTTTAATTTACAATTGTACAAGTTTTAACACATCTTCGTGCATTAGGACAGCCTATTCATTTAGAATGATGGCAAACATTTCTGTTGACCCTTTAGGTATTAATTCTTAAGTTATAAGTCACATGTCAACTCACAAAAAGGTGCACATGAGTGCCAGAATGAATAGCTCTGTTACGCACCAACAACCACATTACAATACAATACCGCAATACAACAGCAGAAATTTAGCCTCAAGCATTGCCAATGTCCACAGAGGTTGTAAAGTACCTTTTGGACATAGTGATTGTGACTATGCTACAGCAGGATTAGTTGGCATTTATTATTCCAACATCACCCAGATAACATCGCTAACCCCAACATATGCACTACCATGCTTACTGGGTACAATCCCAGTTAAACTGTTTGTAAACCCTTACATATACCCAGTGAAGTGACTGGCCTCAGTTGATACACAAAGATGAAACAAAATACTCTGCTACATAAGTTGTACCTGTTTATCTGCAGCGCTCTCTTCTCTACTGCCTTCTAAAACACACAGAGGGGAAACTCACACAAACGTTGTACAGCTAGCATTACTTAAAGGATATGCAACCAGGACCCAGAGCTGCAGGACAAAAGTGCTATGTAGCCACCTGCTGCTTTTGCTATATTACATGCTGCTGTAAATATTCTCTTGGCCGTTCCACCCATTTCACAACTGTGGGCACGCAGGCAAGCAAAAGCGTCAAAATATAAAACTGCAGGTAGTTCAAAACACTTACCTGTGACGTGGATAAAAGTTTTGGAGCACAGTACGACCAATGTCCATTGTATTCGCTCCTTCACTCACAATAATGCAATCCTTGGGCAAAACTTGCTTCACATGATGAAAAACAGTGTAGTAGTTCATTGGAAGGGTTGTCTGTGATGTCAAAACCTGCAGAAACCAAATAAAAGAACATATTGAAACTTAAGCAAAAGATGGTAAAACTGGCAAAATGCCAAAAGCGGTAAAACGCAGGAAGTATTGGTTTCTCAATACAAAGTATTTAAAGTGGAGTTCACCCAAAAGTGGAACTTCCACTTTAAGGCCTCCTCCCCGGCTCCTGTTTGTGAAACTAAGCTTTTGGGGAGGGGGGGTAGTGGGTACCTGGATTTGACAGGTCCCTGCTCCCACTCCGGTCGCCTTAGATGATCAGAAGCGAAAGTTCTTCTTCCCCCTCCCTCCCGAAATGTCTTCTGGGACAAGACAGGTCCTCAAAGACTTGGGACCAGTCACAGAGCACAGCGCTGCTCGCGCATGTGCAGTGGGCACCTGGCTGTGAACATGCAAGGTGTCACAGCCAGGTGCCCATAGTAGCAATACTGGCTCCACCAAGGGAGAACAGCTGGGGTGAGTACACCGCTGGATCGTGTAATAGGTGAGTTTGTGCTTATTAAAAGTCAGAAGCTACAATTTTTGTAGCTGCTGACTTTTAATAAACAAAAAAATGACTGGAACGTTGCTTTAACCACTTCTGCACTGGAGATAATATGAACAGTCTTTTGCTATTGACTGGAGATGGAGAGGAGTAAGAGGCCAATGCAGCAAAACAGTCACACGTGAACTTATCATTGTTGATACATCTACCCAGCACAGGTAGGAGGAGGAGATGTCTGGCTCTCTAATTTTTCTGCATAGAAAAATATAGGAGTAAACACTCTACAGGGGCAAACAGGAAGATTAGCTTACAGCAATGCACTGAATGTCACTGGAATATAATATGAAAAATGTGGGTGGCCTCTAAGAGCAATGTTAATAAATGTGCATATTCAGACAAGGGTTGCGCCAGGCTCCCAAACTCGGAATATAATATGAAAAAGGCAGAAATAAATAACTGAAACAAGATCTAATTCCTCCCTACTTTTTAAAATGTCAGTTCGCCTTTTCAGAAAAAATGAACCACCTACACCCTTCCCACACTCCCAGTCCTTGCTGTATTTACCTCTGTGGGTGATGGGCTGTTCGTGCCCATTGCAAGTGGTGTAGTGGTCTAGGGAACCGAAATTCTTGATCCCCCTTCTTTCTGCAGGGCTTTTGGGACACAGAGCGATTCTCTGTGCTGGCAATGACCAATCAGAATTGTTCTGATCCGTCCCAGAAGCCCAGCAAAAAGAAGGAGGAGAAGAGCGGGGGGATTTCAAATCCCCAGACTGTTACACCAGCTGCATGGGCACTAACAGCTCATTACCTATGGAGGTAAGTACAGCGGGATGGGTGTAAGGTGTTTGTTTACCTTTTCATTTTTCCTGAAAAGGTGAACTTTCACTTCAAGGCCAGTGCACACCATTGAGCTGAGATGAAACAAATGGGCTGCCCTAACACAGTGCATGTTAATGTGCTTTTTTCAGCTGACAAATCTCTGGGGACAGAGAAGAGAATGTTTTAGTCATTTATACATGAAATGTAATTTGCTTTATTCATGTGAATTTAAAGCACTAAAAATGTATTTCATGGCCGTTCGATACTAGAAAACAAAATGCATGTACACTATATTATTGCACAAAGTATTGGGACACCTGCTTTTGCATGCACATGTACTTTAATGGCATCCCAGTCTTAGTCCGTAGGGTTCAATATTGAGTTGGCCCACCCTTTACAGCTATAACAGCTTCAACTCTTCTGGGAAGGCTGTCCACAAGGTTTAGATGTGTGTCCATGTGATTGTTTGACTATTCTTCCAGAAGCACCTTTGTGAGGTGGGTCAGGCACTGATGTGGACAAAAAGGCCTGGCTCGCATTCTCCGTTCTAATTCATCCCAAAGGTGTTCTATTGGGTTGAGGTCAGGACTCTGTGCAGGCCAGGCGAGTTCCTCCAACCCAAACTTGCTCATTCATGTCTTTATGGACCTTGCTTTGAGCAGTGATGCGCAGTCATGTTGGGCCAAGAAGGGGCCATCCCCAAACTGTTCCCACAAAGTTGGGAGCATAAAATTGTCCAAAATGTCTTGGTATGCTGACGCCTTAAGAGTTACCTTCAACTGGAACTAAGCCCAACCTCTGAAAAACAGCCCAACACCATTATCCCCCCTCCACCAAATGATTTCGACCAGTGCACAAAGCAAGGTCCATAAAGACATGGATGAGTAAGCCTTTTCGCCCACATCAGTGCCTGACTTTCACAAATGTGCTTCTGGAAGAATGGCCAAAAATCCCCATAGACACACTCCTAAACCTTGTGGACGGCCTTCCCAGAAGAGTTGAAGCTGTTACAGCTGCAAAGGGTGGGCCAACTCAATATTGAACCCTACAAGCTAAGGCTGGGATTCCATTAAAGACCATGAGCGTGCCAATATTTTTGGCAATTTATAATTTACATTATACTTTCTGTTTAAGCTATTGCTATAACCAGCAAACAGAAGTTTTGATTTCTGGGAGGGGGTGGGAGAAACAGTTAATAAACAATTCACATTAAACATATGGTACAGATTCATAATGAACTGATTCCTTGTAAACATTCTGATATACGAGTTCACTTTATAACTGTCCGTCTTTTCACCTTTGTGTTTTCTTCATTGGCTTTTATCTTCGTCTTTAGGTCTTTCCACCATCCTGTAGTGGACGGGTACTTCCAGGAGCTTTTAAGCAACTCATCTAGAAGCTTAACAAATAAAAAAAAAAAAAAAAAGTAATTCTATTTTACAGTGTTTATAGATACAGTTGTATGCAAAAGTTTAGGAACCCCTGACAATTTCCATGATTGTCATTTATAAATATTTAGGTGTTTGGATCAGCAATTTCATTTTGATCTATCAAATAACAAATTTATGCACCTGTCCAATTTTGTTTTGATGCATATTGCGCATTTTCTGTTAATCCAATAAACCTCATTTCACTACTGAAATATTACTGTGTCCTTCAGTTATTTGATAGATCAAAATGAAATTGCTGATCCAAACACCCAAATATTTATAAATGACAATAATGGAAATTGTCACGGGTTCCTAAACTCTTGCATACAACTTTATTACTATATGTTGTACATTTGAGGTTTGCCTGCCAAAAACAGAAATAGGTAGGTGGGCTAAACATCCACTTGCATTTTTTGTACACTTGAGTTTCTGATTCTGTATTTCCACCACCATATAGTCTTACTCCTACTGCTGCATTCTCTGTAGTTTAATAGAAATACAATCATTGCACATGAAAGATATAAGGTTAGAGAAGCATTGTGAGAAGTTTGTCCTGCTGGCATCACTTACAAATTTAGTAAATGAGAACTGGAAGAGGGATAAAATACACAAACAGATGCACAAATACCAGTGTACATGTGAAAATGGTTTCCGCCAGGTAGCGATGTGATAAAAAATAAAAACACACCGCTGAAAGTAGAAGAAGTTCAGCCAAAAACTAACTTATACTGACATACAGGGGCGTAACTAGAAATAGCAGGGCCCCATAGCAAAATGTTGTATGGGGCCCCCCTGCAAACAGCCCCCCCCCACAGCTGCCCTAGTGTCAATGCAGCGTGAGCTGTGCCACATGCAGCGTGACCTGTGCCCCATGCAGCGTGACCTGTGCCCCATGCAGCGTGACCTGTGCCCCATGCAGCGTGACCTGTGCCCCATGCAGCGTGACCTGTGCCCCATGCAGCGTGACCTGTGCCCCATGCAGCGTGACCTGTGCCCCATACAGCCTGGTCTGCCTGTGCCCCATACAGCGTGACCTGTGCCCCATACAGCGTGACCTGTGCCCCATACAGCGTGACCTGTGCCCCATACAGCCTCACCTATGCAGAGGATCAGCAGAGAGCGGGTTTGCGTTTTTAATAGCCTTCATTTGAATTTCCCGTCTTCCCGGGGCTCATCGTCACATAGCCCCACCTCTTGGCCCGACGCCTTTGATGACGTCGCATGTCCCGCATTGAATCGGCGTTCTGTCTATCAAAGGTGCCGGGCCAAGAGGTGGAGCTATGTGAAGTGAGCCCTGGGAACACGGGAAGTTCTAATGAAAGCTTTTACATCGGGCAATTCAGCTCTCTGCTGATACGGACAGCTCGCCTCTTTCTCTCCTCTCTCTTCCCCTGGCTGGGAGACGGTGCTCTCATCATCACTGGGCCCCACTCGGCTGCGGGCCCCATAGCGCCCGCATGGGTCGCTATAGTGGTAGTTACGCCCCTGCTGACATACACTATACGAAAAATCATCCGAAATTCGGTCATTTAGGCAGTTTGTTCATTTTTCGGCCAGTTAATGGGCACAATATTGTTAATTGTTGGGACGTTTTTGAGCCGAAAAAACAAAGGACAAGTTAGGAAATTTTCTGCCGAAAGATAAATTGAAAGGTTAATGTGTTTCCCGTCCGAACTGTCTGCACTAGGTATATGTAAAAAAAACAAACAAAAAAATGCATTCACTTATGTCCACTGAAGGATTTATCGGTCATTACATGATGGCACTATTGTCTGCGCTCATGGCCGAATGTTCGTTTTTTGAAAATGGGTTCGGCAGATTTTTCGTATAGTGTATGGCCAGCATTACTCTAAATGTACTGGCAGCCATATTCTAATGCTGGCCATACACTATATGAAAAATCAGCCGAACACATTTTTGAAAAAATCGTTCAGTGGACATAAATTAATGCATTTTTTGTTAAGTTTTTTTAAATATACTTAGTGCAGACAGTTCGGACGGGAAACTCATTAATCTTTCAATTTAGCGTTCGTTCGGCAGAAAATTTCCAAACTTGTCTTTCGTTTTTTTCGGCTCAAAAACGTCCCAACGATTATCAATTTTGTGCCCATTAACTATAAATTTTTCATATAGCGTATGGCCAGCATTAAACTAATCTAACCCTGTAAAGTAAAAGTCACCGTACATAAACGTTTATGCAGCTGATTGTGTTGCGTTTGTTACAATATGATTTTTTTTTTTATTAAAGCGGGGGTCCACCTATCTATCATTTTTTTTTTTTTTTAGTTAATTCAAACTTTTCTTCTCAGCATTACATACTCACATATTGTGTGTAATATGTCCGCCTGTGTCAGATTTTGTAGGAAAGAATAACTTATATTATTCACTGCAGGCAGTTTCCATCTTCATTGTGGGCATTTGAAACCCACAAGCATTTATTTCCTGGATGTGGTGAATGCTGTGCTCCCAGCATTCACCGCTCGTTCCCGCACATGCTCAGTGGCATCCTGGGAAGCCTGAGACTAGCTCCCAGGAGTCTGGGAGAGGCTAGAAACACGCCTACTTCCACGGGAGGAGAACCAGGAAGTGCAAAGAAGAATAGAAAAATAAAAAGGTAATTATGGCGATTTCAATTTTTTTAAACGGCATGTCAGCATCTAGGCAAGGAAGCGAATACATACAGATATTGTTCAAAATTTTGGGTGGAACTCCACTTTAATCAGACTTACGATACATGGGACATAACATTACACAATAGTGGTTGGTCATAGAGATATTGTCAGTTTTTGGCTTGAGTAGATTTCTCAAACAAATGCTGTTTTATACAATGGGGGTAGATATCATTGTTACAGTTTTCAACAGGCTATTGTCTCTATAGCTACAGTACACAAGAAAGAGATTTAGTTGTTTGAGTTTTTTTTCAGCTCTCAAACTGAAAGAATGACTGTTAGATTACTGTCAGGTGTTGGCTCGATTAGACAATAGGTACGTAGATACAGTTTTCCACAGTCCATTGTTTCTACAGCTACAGTAAACAGGCATGTTTTCTATTGTTTGGTAACTATGGCAAACAGCCTGACACACAAAAGGGGTGAGTAGGGACACACACACACACACACACACACCATCATGCTTTGAAGATCAGAAGCCACCACTCATGATACAAGAACACTGCCTGGTGTCCAAGTAGCATCGTTGCCAATGGAGATCACGAACATACAGTAACAGAAGATAAGTACCTTTTAAGTGTATTTGTACTGATATAGACTATAGGCTGTTCATCTGATAGGCATTTTGCTTGTTATAAAGATCTGTCAGTCTTGTATTGTATTTCCAAGATTGTAATAGTTTTGTATGAACAGCATCTTTGTATAGTAAAAGCACAATTTACACACTGCAGAGTAACCTTGCTAGATAGACGCAAGCAAAACACTGATCTGGTCCGGTCTCCAGTGGCAGATGCTGTGTGGAAGAGACAGCCGACAACAGCTGGAAAATGCCAGAGAAGTGACATCACCCATAGAGTTACTATGGGGCTTCCATTGTCGGCTGCCTCTCCTACACACGCCTACACAGAGAAGCTGCTGCTGACAGTTCAGCATGGGTCCAGACCGGATCGACTGCAGAAAAGATATATATAGCGATTTTTACTTTACAGGGCTAGATAGATTAGTCTTAGAATGTGGCTGCCAGTAGATTTAGAGTTAGATCGTTTTTGGCTAAACTTCTACTTTAAAAGGCATGTACAATGTCAAGTGACAGCAGACATAACAGACTCATCTTACCTGCTGAGTCACTGCATTAACATCACCCATGAGACTTGCTGCAGGTTTAATGTTATTTCCAAACTCCTCTGGGCAAATGTCAACCTGTCAGGAGCAGAAGAGAAACATTTCAGCTTAAAAATCATTATTAAAATCTATTTGAGTAATAATGCTATAATTATTACCAGCTCAGACAAAACTAGGCCATCAAACCTTTTGCAGAAGTTTTATGGGTGTCGAATGGGGAGATAGGAGGTCAGGATATTAAATACGTCAGACTGAGGTTTTGCTATCATAGTGGCACCAACTGCAGTGTATGATACATACCTTTAAAAGCTCTTCAAGCAAAGTCTTTATTGAAGTGTGCAAATTTAAAACATACAGAAAATGTAAATAATGTGGGTTTAAGCTTAATGCACATCATGGAATGGCGAAAAAGCTTGGAGAAAAATCAGTGGAGGGCACCAGCATACTCTATATTAGTGCTCACCAACCTTTCGGATCTCACGGACCACTAAACACACAATTTTGAATCCCGTGTATCACCAACATGAATTTTACATGCCTTGTTCACACAATGCCCAGGTTCTCTGCCCTCCTACCCCTGGATCATACTGATGCCTTACTGTATACACACACAATGCTCCAGCTCTCTGCCCCCTAACCTTGGATCAAACTGGGGCCTTACTGTATAGACACAATGCTTCGGCTCTCTGTCCCCCCTCTGCACTCTGTATCACACTGCTGCCTTACACAGACTCATCATTGGATCTCACCTCCTTATCCAGCCAAGTGCTCGAGGTCTATGCTCCTCCCAAAGTCTGATCAGCAATGCCAATGGAAGTCCCCTCCTTTACCTCCCGCTCTCTGCATTAGTCCCAGCGACTCCACCCGAGTTCACAGGAGCCAAAACTACAGGAGGAGGGTATCAATGCTGTCAGCGGGCATTGAGAACAACACTGGAAACATTGGGCAGAATACATCGGACCACTGGTTGGCATCCGCTGCTCTACAGAATGTTCTATATCTAAACTAAATGATGAAATTAAATGGCCCACTGATTTCTTATATCTTAAATACCTACAGAGGTAAACCTAACCAGAGGATTTGGCTCTGCTCTGCTATCCCTCACCCTCTCCCCATGCCATGAAGTGTCACGGTTTGTGTGACACCCAAGTAATGGCTGCAACAGTTTGGCAGAACTGGGAAGTTAAGAAGGAAGTAAACTGCTTGTGTTATTTTTTTTCTTACCTGCAAAGTAAAAGGCATAATGTGCTAGTATGTACCTGCAAACGAAGCCCTTATTGTCTTTGCTGGAGGCCGCATCCATATTTGCCAGTCTTCCTTCCAGGTCCGCAGACTCCGGCTCTGTGACCGGCCGGAGCCGAATCAAGTCACACCCACTCATGCGAGCGGGAGCTGCTGGTCACGGCATAGGGTTCTGAAGAAATCGCACAGGTGGCCATTCCTTCAGAGCGCATGCGCCGATGACACCATCAGCGGCATATACAGTAAATATCTCCTAAAATATTGCACGTTTAGGAGATATTTACAGTACCTATAGGTAAGAACAAACCAGGGAATGAAATCCCTCTTTAAGTGTAGGCATCTCAAAGACATGGTTACATTAAGAGTTTAGGATGCCCTAATCCCTAAAACGTCATTATTTGGTAGGAAGTATGCAGCAAGGGTAATGTGAGTGAACTCCTAATTTGTATCAGGCAGGGACTCAGCGATCATCGAGTAACTAGCATGTTCAAATGGAGAGATCACCAATAGCAGCCTGCATATTTTTTTCAGTACAACCCCCCCCGCCCCGGGCCCCCCCCCCCAAAAAAAAGGTGGCTGTAGACAAGGGGTAGGCAACCTTAAAGAGGTGGAGATCTACCTGAACTACATTGGAAAAGCCAAAGATCATTGGGCCCAGTGTCGCCTCACACCCAAATTTAATCCTCTAATTGCCATACTACTGCATCACATTTGCATGCATTGCACGGCAGTCATGGGTTTAAATCAGGTGATGAGGAGGCAACATATCCTTACCTCCCTTTAGCAGCTGAGGTGGCAGCCAAAAGGTGTACACATGCCGCAGCAGGAATTAAGCCCCTGTTGCTTTTGGTGGGCGCTACCACCTGCCAAACGTGAAACATTTAAGTAAATGGGGCCACTCTGTAAGCACCCTGTGACTGCATGCTTCTTTTGGATCCAAGAGGTTAAAGGGATGGCGAGAACGCAACATAACACTGCTTGCTTTAACCCCTTGTTTGCTGTACTGTACAAGGTTGCAGGGCAATTGTAGAGTGGCCTCATTCACTTGAATGGTTCGCGCTTGGCAGGTGCTACACCTACCAACCATGACAGGGCATATAACTCCTGCTGATGCAGGTGTACACCCCTGGTCACAGCAGCTAAAGGGGGTATGGTTGGGGCAGGGGTGATAAAAACACATCTTAATTATGGGGTTTTGCCACCCCCAAACGGCAAATGTAAAATGAACCCTGACTGTTTTGAGCCCCCTGCACCATGGGTGCAGTGCAGTGTACTGATATCTTTCCAACGGGTTTGCTGCACATAGACTTCTATTATGTCCTGCAGGTGCGGTGCTCTTTCTGAAAGCGCACCAAACCTACAGAATATAATAGAAGTTGAATAGAAGTATAAATTTAGCAAAAAGTCTTTCACAGCATTACATTTATGCAAAACATCACATCACTATGGAGTTATACCACGCGTTTCTATTTTCCTAACCAAACAAACCACATCTTACCTGGATGATCTTCACGTCTGGCTGAAACCTTGGTGGAAGACCAAAGTGCAACATCCAGTTCAGTCTGGCACCCAATAGCAGTATAAGATCTGCATGCAGCAATGCACTGGAGGCAAGAAAAATCCATTATTAGGTAAAAACCAATCAAAATACTGTATAGTGAGCAACATGAAAATAGTTTATAAGCAGCAATAAAAAGAAGAGACAAATAGTTATAAACAGTAAAGGAAGAAATAGATTGTAACCATTGTTTGCACCCTTCATACCCTTTAACACACTTTAACCTCTTAGCGCTGGGGCCTCCCGGCCCTTTAATAGGTTTATGACACTGGGAGGCGGGGCGGGGCTTACGACCACGTGACCCCTGTGATTGGCTGTCACGGCAGTCATGTGACCCGAAAACTCCTGATCGCAAGCTTTCGGTCAGGCGACGATAACTGGGAGTGCGTGCGCGTGCTCTAAGCATAGGTGTTTTGGCAGCAATTCACGCAAATATGCGGCCTCTCACGGCTAAGGACCAGGCGCTGAGAGGCCGCATATTTGCATATGGCCGGCACCAAGGGAATAAAAGGTAAATTTATAAAGAATTAAATGATTGATGAGTCAACAATGAGTTGTTGCTTATTTGCTAGGAAATCAACCCTTTACTTTACCTGGTAAACATACCTGGATCTGGCAGCAGCAACACTAAATGGATGATCATCGGGTACAACACCTTTACCCATCGGCGTTGGTAAAAATGGAAGCCCACATTCATTCACTAATCTCCGTATATTGTTCTCTGCTTGTGAAAAAGCAGCACCTTAAAAAAAAAATAAAATATTCGTTCAAATTGGTGAAAGCTACAATCATATAAAAACTCCTGTAACCACAGGTCACCCAACATAAGTTAGAGTGTTGGGACCTCTTGCAACAGCTGACATTGGATCAGGATATGATAGGGTACATTTTCCAATAAAAGGATACACTCAACAGTAAATACCTAACAAAGGTTCTAGCCATTCCCCTTGCTAAATGGAAAAAAAAATATGTGTTACTATTACTCTCTGTTCTCTTTGGTAAGATTTATTTTCACTTTACTGACAACAAGAAAAGCAGTGGGGACGCAACCTGTAATAACAATGGCCGGAGTTCTAACTCTTTACAAAAAGACAACTTTCGGAAAATTGTAGAATGGGGTACTGCATATACTAGAGCTGTATGAGAATACAAGTATATGCATCATTGTGCTTGTCATAGAAGCTTCAAATTTGGAAAATCCAAGTCCTCTGTGTACTAGTTACAAGCATTGAAAATCACTGGGTAATTGGCATTTTGCAGTATTATCATCATGCAAGATGTATGTAGTGCCATCAGGTTGTGCAGTGTTTTACAAGTAAAAGGGAGACAGTACAGTTATAAAACATCTGATAATTATCCAGCTACATACTCCCTATTACACAACTGTCTGCACAACCACTTATAATGGTACTTGCTGCTTAATATGAAGGCAGAACTTACCTTTCCCTATTATAATCAGAGGGTTTTGAGCTTTTTTTAGTGCAGCAACTGCTTTCTGGACTTCTAATGGGTCAGCCAGGCTGATGGGACGTGGTAAACAACAAGCTGGGTACCTTGAGAAAGACAAAAAAGATTTATTTTTAACTACATAAAAAAGTGTGGGATGCTTCACTGGAGGTGTACATGCCAATTGCCAGTGTGGCACATACAGTGCATCCGGAAAGTATTCACGGCGCTTCACTTTTTCCACATTTTATTATGTTACAGTCTTATTCCAAAATGAATTTAATTCATTATTTGATTTTAAATTCTAAAGACAATACCCCATAATGACAACGTGAAAGAAGTTTGTTTGAAATCTTTGCAAATGTATTAAAAATAAATCACATGTATAGAAGTAGTCACAGCCTTTGCTCATTACTTTGTTGAAGTACCTTTGGCACCAATTACAGCCTCAAGTCTTTTTGAGTATGATGCTACAAGCATGGCACACTTATTTTTGGGCAGTTTCTCCCATTCTTCTTTGAAGGACCTCTCAATCTCCATCAGGTTGGATGGGCAGCGTCAGTGCAGAGCCAGTTTCAGATCTCTCCAGAGATGTTCAAGCGGGTTTAAGTCTTGGCTCTGGCTGGGCCACTCAAGGACATCCACAAAGTTGTCCTGTAGCCACTCCTTTGTTATCGTGGCTGTGTGCTTAGGGTCGTTGTCCTGTTGGAAGATGAACCTTCACCCTAGTCTGAGGTCCATAGCACTCTGGAGCAGGTTTTCAATGATGTCTCTACATTACTGCATTCATCTTTCCCTTGATCCAGACTAGTCTCCCAGGTACTGCCACTGAAAAACATCCCCACAGAATGCTGCTGCCACCACCATGCTTCACTGTAGGGACGGCTTTGGCCAGGTGATGAGCGCTGCCTGGTTTCCTGAAGACATGACGCTTGCCATTCAGGCCAAAGAGTTCACTCTTCATTTCATCAGACCAGAGAATTTTGTTTCTCAGGTGCCTTTTGGCAAACTCCAGGTGGCTGTCATATGCCTTTTACTGGAGGAGCGGCTTCCGCCTGCCCACTCTACCATACAGGTCTAATTGGTGGATTGTTGTGGACATGGTTGTTCTTCTAAAAGGTTCTCTTCTCTCCACAGAGAAACGCTGGAGCTCTGTCAGAGTGACCATTGGTTCTTGGTAACCTCTCCCTGACTAAGGACCTTCTCCCCCTGATGGCTCAGTTTGGCCTGGGAGGCCCACTCTAGGAAGACTCCTGGTGGTTATAAACCTCTTCCATTTATGGGTGATGGAGGCCACTGTGCTCATTGGGACCTTCAATGCTGCAGAATTTTTTCTGTACCCTTCCCCAGATCTGTGCCTCAATACAATCTTGTCTCGGAGGTCTACAGACAATTCCTAGGACTTTATGGCTTGGTTTGTGCTCTAACGTGCACTGTTAACTGTGGGACCTTATATAGACAGGTGTATGTGCCTTTCCAAATCATGTCCTATCAACTGAATTTACCACAGGTGGACTCCAATCAAGGTGTACAAACATCTCAAGGATGATCAGTGGAAACAGGATGTATCGGAGCTTAATTTTGAGTGTCATGGCAAAGGCTGTGAATACATGTTATTTTTTTTATTTTTAATAAATTTGCAAAGATTTCAAACAAACTTCTTTCATGTTGTCATTATGGGGTATGGTTTGTAAAATTTTAGGGAAAATAATGAATGTAATCCATTTTGGAATAAGGCTGTAACATAACAAAACGTGGAAAAAGTAAAGCGCTGTGAATACTTTCCGGATGCACTGTAACAGGGCTCTTTCTATTTTGTTTTCCCTAGAGTTTTTACATATCTTTTATGCATTTACTCACTGGAGGGATGGCTTCTAAGCAGTAAGGGAAGCACTGTGATTAAAGAGGTTCCTCAGCCTGTTTGAAAGAAAAAAGTCAACAGCTACAACTATTGTAGCTGCTGATTTGAATAAAAGAACACTTACCTGTCAAAGGCAGGGGAAGGGGTGGGTCCAAAAAAAATAAAAAATCACCTAGGCAAAACTAGGTCAGACTATAAGTGTTCTGTACTGTGGACCAAGTTGATCTATTTGGCCAGAGCACTGTTATGACCCAACACTGCACCTCTAAGGGTAGGCAGGTGCGGCAAGAGCGGATCAATATCAAAAAGGGACATGGGTTAGAGAAGAGGGACTTTTTTTTTTGTTCCACGTTTTGTTAAAGAATACTAAAAATAAATAAAGAAGAGGGAAGGAGGAGGATGAGGATATTTGATTAATACAAAAAGAAAGACTAGAACGGGCCTTACATAGATTGACATTCGGCCAGTTCAAAGGGGACTGGACAGATTTAAATCTGGGTATGGCCACTGTGGTCAGGGCTGCTGTTAGAAATCACGGGGGTCCGTACAGCCTGCATGGGAGCAGCCCCGAAAATATCAAAAATCATTATCAGCGGACAAAAACATAACATACATCTTAAAAGATAAAACTGCATTCAGTAAATCAAGTTCTGTGTGTAGTTGAGGTCTTGGGGCTGATTCATATAGATGCCATGTCCTGTACAGTGTGAATCTCAGTTTTTTTTATGTGGCTATTGATGTGTGCAGGCAGCCCATGTTACTATATGGGGATGCACCTAGCATTACCCCCCATCCACAGCTCTCACCTCTCAGAACCTAAAATACTCTTCCCCTCCACAGCTCTCACCCCTCTACACCTAGCACTCCCCCCCCCCCCACCGCACCTATAATATCCCCCTCCACAGCTCTGCATTCACTGCTCTCATTATTGGTGCTGAATAGGGATGAGCCGAACACCCCCCTGTTCAGTTCGCACCAGAACTTGCGAACAGGCAAAAAATTTGTTCGAACGAGCAAACACCGTTAAAGTCTATGGGACACGAACATGAATAATCAAAAGTGCTAATTTTAAAGGCTTATATGCAAGTTATTGTCACAAAAAGTGTTTGGGGACCTCGGTCCTGCCCCAGGGGACAAGGATCAATGCAAACAAAAGTTTTAAAAACGGGTCCCCTTGTTAAAGGGGGCTTCCAGATTCCGATAAGCCCCCCGCCCGCAGACCCCCACAACCACCGGGCAAGGGTTGTGGGGATGAGGCCCTTGTCCCCATCAACATGGGGACAAGGTGTTTTGGGGGCTACCCCAAAGCACCCTCCCAATGTTGAGGGCATGTGACCTGGTACGGTTCAGGAGGGGGGGGGGCGCTCTCTCGTCCCCCCTCTTTACCTGTGGCCTGCCAGGTTGCGTGCTCAGATAAGGGTCTGGTATAGATTTTAAGGGGGGACCCCACGCCATTTTTTTTTTTTTTTTTGGTTCGGGGTTCCCCTGTGTTTTTATCAATGAACTTTTATGTGTATTGTCGGACCGGCAATTCATTAATAGCCGCAAGTAGTTTTAAATGACTTTTTTTCCTTTTGAAATGTCACTTTGCTGTCAGACTGTTCTAAACACGGGAAACATGCGCCCCTTTACAGGCATACTATAGACACACCACAGGTAAGAAATTTAAAGGGATATTACACTTTAAAACTTTTTTTTGCATTGATCCATGTCCCCTGGGGCAGGACCCAGGTCCCCAAACACTTTTTATGACAATACCATGCATATAAGCCTTTAAAATTAGCACTTTTGATTTCTCCCACTCTACTCAGCAGCTGCCTGCAAAAGCTCCCCCCCCCTCCCCCAAACACAGAGCAGCACACTCCCTTCATTACCTCCCTGATGCAACTATGTGTGCAATGGACCATGGCCGAGAAGTGGTGTCGGCACCCAAGGCTCAAGCGAAGGGGGGCACACACACAGGGGGAATCAGATGTCAGCAGATCAGAAAGGGGTATTGGTGCAGTGGGGCAATTACAGAACGGTGCCCTGTGTCTGTGTCTTTCCCTGCAGCAGCTAAAAGCCAGTGGGAGGGAGAGCAACCAGCCTTTAGCTGCTACAGGTAGAGACACAGACACAAGGCATCGTTCTGTAATTGCCCCGCTGCACTAATCCCCCTGCTATCCCAGGCCCTTTGTGTGCCCGGGCCCCCTACAGGAGGACCAGTGGTACCCCCCTATCGGCGGCCCTGACTGTGGTTGAACAGAAGTCGATCTACTGATCATGAATTTCCCCCATCCACCTAGAAATCAGAACAGTCTTTTTCGTTCAACATGCTGGTTGAATGAAAAGAACCTTAAATCATCTAAGCCCAGCCTAAGGACAGACTCAATTGTCAACACTGGCAGGTACAGACAAAGATAGGTGAAAGGTGCCACATTGCGAGTAGATGATATACACAACTCACAAGACTCTGTTCGAAATTGTAAACAGCATGATTACAAATCAGCACTCATACATTGCAATTTTACCCAGATAACAAATTTAGGAAATCCTAACTTTGTTGTTTGTAATTACATAGCACCCCCAACCTTTCTGAGGTATTGACTTGCCTGACTTCACTACTATCAACCAACTTGTTTACAAAGTCTCCAGGAATGTCCACATAGCAAGAACCAGGGCGGCCATACATACTTGTTCTTACAGCCTGAAGGAAAAAAAAAAAAAAAAAAAAAAAGAAGGAGGATTGTTTAAAAACATACTTACAATAATCCCTCACCTTGTATTGTGAAGAATAGAGAAGCCCAAATCAGAATCACATATAAATTACACTGAATAGCATACCAGTTCAAAAAACAAACAAAAGTAAAAAATTTTACTGATCACAGAGGGGTGAAGGTGTTTCCAGAACAATCTTCCAGTATAAATGATCAGTAAAATGCTTGCCTTTAGATGCTTTTTTAAATGTGTAAAATTGTAGTTCTATATTATTGTAATTTTTTCAATACCAAAATGCACCCCTTGCATCTGGTAAAAATGTACACATGCGTTTACACTCATAAGTGCTTAAAACGTATGCCCTCAGATGCAGGTTTTTTTGATTTTGGGTTATGGATCAGGACATAGTTCAGGCTTATGTTCCTGTGTGCATGTCCCCATTGAAAACAATATACCTGCATTCAGATCCGTAAACAAAAAAACACTTTAAAATTAGTTTGTTTTACTCCTGTGTGCAGGAGGCCTAATAAAAGACATTCCGATAGTATAACGCGACCACAACTGAACATAGAATATACCTTCTCAATAACAATGGGTATCGCTTCCAAGCTGCTGGGTCTGGCAGAGAATTTACTGTACAGTCGACAGGTTTCCACCTAAAATACAAAATAAAAGATTTTAGATAGTTACCTTGACCATCTAAACCAGACTAAACTGGCCCTCACTCTACTGAGGACCACACAAACCCAATTCCAGGGAAAGATGATGGCATTTTGGAATTTAACATTATAGTACATATTGCATCTTACTATACTTAACCACTTTAGGAACGGGCCTTTTCTGACACTCTTTATTTACATTTAAAAATATCAGTATTTTTTGCTAGAAAATTACTTAGAACCCCCAAGGGTCATTTTTTTTTGTTAAGCAGAGGACCTAGAAAATAAAATGATGGGTTTTGCAATTTTTATGTGGCACATTTTTTTCAAACAATTTTTTTTTTTTTGGAAAAAAAAATACACTCATGAATTTTAATGCACAAAAACAGAATAGAATACCAACTTTTTTACTAAAATATAAAACATGGTGTTATGCCAAGTAAATGGATATGGGACGTGTCATGCTTTAAAACTGCGCACACTCATGGAATGACACACACAGGAGGTCTGGCGCCAACTATTGCTGGTCGTCAAGTGGTTAAAAGGTGTAGTATGGACAAAGCTTTTTTTGGCCTTACTTCTCCTATGGATCACAGGAGTGCAGTTTGTTCTGCACTCCTGCGACCCATTTTCAACTGTCACCCAGCCAGTCCAGGCCGTGGATCAATCCTGACTTTACAGTCTGGATTCACCCAGCAGCCTGGTCCGGCAGCTGGTTCAGCCTCTCAGCGAGCTGCTGGGAGACTGAGCTAGCCGCTCCGCCCCTGAACAGCTCAGCGCTCCAGTGAGGGCTGGAGGGGCAGAGCAGAGAGCCAGTGACTGCTCTGTGCTCAAAGCAGAAGGGAGAACTGAGAGATCAGCGGTGTTTGATCGCTCGGTTCTCAGTCAAGAGGCAGCGGGGGACATCCTTCCAATGCTGCATCCACCTAGGTGAGTATATTTTTTTTGGGGGGAGGCTCAAAATTCTCTTTTAACCCCAGAGAAAGAGGTCACGTTTCCTGAACTATTAATCTAAAAAGCTACATAGGGAAGTGTAATGTATCAACTGGAGAACAGCTGGGAACGCATTAATATGCTGGACTTAAAGAGCAATGTTAATTTTAGGTCTCCTCCACTTGGGGTACTTGAACTGCCACCAAGTTCATTATATACATGATTTTAAGTGATAATGGTAGAATCTCAGTTCCATAACTTGTGTGTGTGTGTGTGTTTTTGGGAGTTGGGGGGCTGGGGGAAGGCCGGGTAGTCAGTAGTCCACAGAAGTAAATTAGGCATTACAGGCAAAGAGCACAAAAAAAAAAAATATAGGAGCTCCCTGGATTTCTAGAAGGATGAACTGTTTTTGTTTAACATAGCAAACTAATACACAGTAACAAAACATTTTTAATTGTAGATTAACCACTTCAGCCCCGGAAGATTTGGATGCTCAATGACCAGAGCATTTTTTGCGATACTGCACTGCGTTGCTTTAACTGACAATTGCACGGTCGTGCGACGCTGTACCCAAACAAAATTTACATGCTTTTTTTTCCCACAAATAGAGCTTTCTTTTGGTGGTATTTGATGATCTCTGCGGTTTTTATTTTTTGCGCTATAAACAAAAAAACGAGCGACAAAATTTAAAAAACAAAAACAAAAAAAAACAAAAACAAAAAAAAAACCCAAGAACAATATTTTGTACTTTTTGCTATAATTAATATCCCCGAATTTTTTTTTTTTAAAAAAAAAAAGCACATTTTTTTCTCAGTTTAGGCCGACATGTATTCTTCTACATATTTTTGGTAATAAAAATCGCAATAAGTGTATATTGATTGGTGTGTGCAAAAGTTATAGCGTCTACAAAATAGGGGATAGGTTTATGGCATTTTTATAAAATTTTATTTACTAGTAATGGCGGCGATCTGCGATTTTTATTGTGACTGCGACATTATGGCGGACACATTGGATACTTGACACATTTTTGGGACGATTGACAATTATACAGCGATCAGTGCTATAAAAATGCAGATTACTGTATAAATGTCACTGGCAGGAAAGGGGTTAACACTAGGGGGTGATCAAGGGTTTTCCCTGACTGTGTGTTCTAACTGTAGGGGGAGGGGACTGACTAGATGGGATGACAGATTGTGGTTCCTAGCTATTAGGAACTCACGATCTGTCACTCCTCACAGAACAGGGATTTGTGTGTTAACACACACACACACACACGTCCCTGTTCTGCCTCTTGTGCCTGCGATCGCTCGTGGCCGGCGGTCATCGTGATCGGCGGCCACGAGCATCGGCACCCCCGCAGTGCAGCGCTCGCGTGCCTGCTATCCCGCTTAAAGAAGCCGAAGTAGAGCTACGACAGCTCGTGGGATCATGCCGACCTGCCGCAGTATAATGACGGCTGGTCGGCAAGCGGTTAATTCTACATTTCCACTAGTGCGACTTACCATGCGACTTGGGACTGCAAAGTCGCATGACAAGTTGTACCCCATGATTTCCAATAAATACCGTTCATATCTGTGCTACTTCAAGTCGCAGCAACTTCAAAGTAGTCCTGCACTACTTTGGTCCCACTTTGATGCGACTTGAGGTCCATAGATGTTAAGAATACACAGGCATTCAAGTCGCAGCAACATCATGTCAAAAATCGCAGCAAAAAATTGAGGAAAAATCACGCGACTTTTAGGTCGTAATAGTGGAAACCTAGGCTTAATCAGGTTAGCAAGTAGTAAGATAATTTCATTGTTAGGGTTTACACACACTTTAATCTTGGCTCTCTGCAATTCACTGCAGTCGGAATCCCAATAGTATGTAGAATGGTCACTACAAGTCTAACCTGAAGTATATGTTGTACATTGTATTATCAATCAGTGAAACTTCCATGGTGGGTTTAAATCTGATCGGTGGCTGTAAGACACTTTTCAGTATTGCTAAGCTTTCTGTAAGAGACTAGTATTTACTTTTTCACAGATCCCCTTCAAGTAAGAGTGGCGTAAATCTGACTTTACAAAATATATATCTGGTTTGATAATCATGTAACAAACTGAGATTGGCCACCCACTAAGTACCTGGGGAAACTCTTGAAATGCTCCCATTGTTTCTTGATTAGAATCAGAAGATCCACCTATGACAATCAGAGGCCTAACAAAAAGAAATACAACAATGAATATAGTCAAAAGAAAAACCCATAACAAAAAACTGATATTCTTGACGCTTACTGAAAAACAACACAGTTACTTATCAGTTTACTGGCTGATCTATTATCCCTTGAACATCTACTGAAGAGCAGATGACCAATGAAGTCTGGCCTTATCTGTGATCAGCCTATACAGTGCATCCGGAAAGTATTCACAGTGCTTCACTTTTTCCACATTTTGTTATGTTACAGCCTTATTCCAAAACAGATTAATTTCATTATTTTCCTCAAAATTCTACAAACGATACCCCATAATGACAACGTGAAATAACTTTGTTTGAAATCTTAGCAAATGTATTAAAAAAATAAATAAATAAAAACAAAAAAAAAAATCCCATGTACATAAGTTATCACAGCCTGTGTGCTTAGGGTCCTTGTCCTGTTGGAAGATAAACCTTTGCCCCAGAGCGATCTGGAGCAGGTTTTCATCAAGGATGTCTCTGTACATTGCTGCATTCATCTTTCCCTCAATCCTGACTAGTCTCCCAGTTCCTGCCGCTGAAAAACATATCCCCAGCATGATGCTGCCACCGCCATACTTCACTGAGGGATGGTACTGGACAGGTGATGAGCCGTGCCTGGTTTCCTCCAGGCATGATGCTTGCCATTGAGGCCAAAGTTCAATCTTTGTTTCATCAGACCAGAGAATTTTGTTTCTCATGGTCTGAGAGTCCTTCAGGTGCCTTTTGGCAAACTTCAGGCAAGCTGTCATGTGCCTTTTACTGAGGAGTGGCCTCAGTCTGGCCACTCTACCATACTGGCCTGATTGTTGGAGTGCTGCAGAGATGGTTGTTCTTCTGGAAGGTTCTCCTCTCTCCACAGAGAAATGCTGGAGCTCTATCAGAGTAATCACCAGGTACTTGGTCACCTCCCTGACTAAGGCCTTTCTCCCCCGATCGCTCAGTTTGGCTGGGCGGCCTGCTCTCGGAAGAGTCCTGGTGGTTCCAAACTTCTTCCATTTATGGATGATGGAGGCCAATGTGCTCATTGGGATCTTCAATGCTGCAGACATTTTTCTGTACCCTTCCCCAGATCCGTACCTTAATACAATCCTGTCTCGGAGGTCTACAGACGATTCCTTGGATTTCAATGCTTGGTTTGTGCTCTGCATTGCACTGTTAACTGTGGGACCTTATACAGACAGGTGTGCCTTTCCAAATCATGTCCAATCAACTGAATATACCACAGGTGGACTCCAATCAAGTTGTAGAAATAGCTCAAGGACGATCAGTGGAAACAGGATGCAACTGAGCTCAATTTTGAGTGCCATGGCATATGCTCTGAATAGTTATGTACATGGGATATTTTTGTTTTTTTATTTTTAATAAATTTTTCAAACAAACTTCTTTCACATAGTCATTGTGGGGTATTGTTTGTAGAATTTTGAGGAAAATAATGAATTTATTCCATTTTGGAATAAGGCTGTAACATAACAAAATGTTTAAAAAGTGAAGCGCTGTGAATACTTTCTGGATGCACTGTATAGGCCAGTACCTAAGATAACAGGAGGGGGTAGGAGGTCTCTTTCGCTCTTCCTTCTTTTACACACAAGATTTTAGGGAAATATGTAGGAAGTGGTTTTACAGAATATATTCATTTATATTACTTCAGTTGTACAGAACTGTGCATGTAAAATCGATCATGGATATTGAAGAAGGCTGCCCAGTCTGGCTGTTTATGGTAGGCTGGGAGAATGTGCCAAATTTTGGAGGCCTCCTCCATGACACTGGCCAACTCTTCCAGGCCGAGCATGCTGGTCTTTAATTTGATCAACTGATGGATTCTCCAAGGCAATCACCATTGTTTCCCTTAAACATAGTTACATAGTTAGTAAGGTTGAATAAAGACACCAGTCCATCCAGTTCAACCTGAGTGAGTGTGGGTGCGTGTCTACAATTGTCTCTATTTATTTAAAAAGGTACCCATATAGTGCTGTCAATTTACAAAGCACTCCACACATACATCGCACACTCACATCGGTCCCTACCTTCAAGGAACCCACAATCCAACTCACATTCATATACTAGGGCCAATTTTGGACAGAAGCCAATTAACCTACCAGCATGTCTTTGGAGTGTGGGAGGAAACCGGAGTACCCGGAGGAAACCCACGCAGGCACAGGGAGAACATGCAAACTCCAGGCAGGTAGTGTCGTGGTTGGGATTTGAACCATTGACCCTTTTTACTGCTAGGTGAGAGTGCTACCCACTACACCACTGTGCCGAGCCTCTCTCCTCTAAAAGGCACAAACATGCACATTTGCCCAATATAAATCTGCATTTTTGTACAAAGATCTGTAGTTATAAAAGACATGTTTGACGGCCAGGTCATGCATGCAAAGCCAGACACCATTTAAATGTCTACAAGCAGCTTTGGTGCTCATTCAAATATTCAAATGGGTGGCAGATAGAGGTCGACCGATATGGGTTTTTCTCTGGCCGATGCCGATATTTAGAAATCGCGGTGGCCGATGGCCGATAAAAGATGCCGATTTTTTTGGGCCGATATATTAGGCCGATTTTTTTTTTTATTTTTTTTTTCCCTTCATCTCATAAAATCTAACAGTTAGACCCCTTTCACACTGGGGCGTTTTTGGGCTAAAAATAGCGCCTGTAAACGGCTCCCCTGCAGTCTCAGTGTGATATTCTGAGTGCTTTCACACTGAGGCGATGCGCTGGCAGAATGTTTAAAAAAAGTCCTGCAAGCGGCATCTTTGAAACGGTGTATACCGCTCCTCCACCACTCCTGTCCATTGAAATGAATGCGCACCGCTGCCGAAGCGCCTGCAAAGCATTTCAGCAGCAGCGCTTTAGGGGTGCATTTAACCCCTTCCTCATCCGCTAGATGGGTTATAAGCGCCCCGCTAGCAGCCGAATAGTGCCGCTAAAATGATGGTAAAGCCCCGATAAAACTAACAGCGTTTTACCGTCAACGCATGCCCGCTCCAGTGTGAAAGCAGCCTTAAGTAATACAGAAATTTTTTTACATTTAAACATTTATTAAACAAAACAAACCTTCAATCAGTTCACTTGTATGTAGAATTTAGATTAAAAAAAAAAACAAAAAACGATATTTTAAATATTAAATACACAAAAACAGGCAATCAAAATTTTTGGACGAAAAAAAATGGGCTAACTTTACTGCTTATTTTTTTTTTATTTCATTAGTGTATTTTTTAAAAAAAAATTGCGTTTGAAAGACCGCTGCGCAAATACCGTGTGACATAAAATATTGCAACAACCGCTATTTTATTCCCTAGGGTCTCTGCAAAAAAAAATATATATAATGTTTGGGGGTTCTAAGTGATTTTCTAGCAGAAAATACAGGATTTTTACTTGTAAGCAACAAGTGTCAGAAAAGATTTAGTCTTTAAATGGTTAAACTGAAAGCTTCTACACACAGAGTTCAGCTCATTGAAAAAAGAACCTGAAAAGATACAATGTATCTTCTTATCAGATTTGGCAGGCTGCCCAGGGAGGAGAGAATCCTCTCCACAGATAACTTTCAGGCAACTTGCATTGACTTATTGAGTGATAATCGGCTTTTTTTATCAGCACAATCAGCCGATGCCGATTAAGTAAAAAAAGCCAAATATCAGCCGATATATCGGTCGACCTCTAGTGGCAGACTCTACCTTCGCGATGCACATGGATGGCTTTTACAGAGGCGGTTTAGAGCCAGTTCACAGGCATACAGGAGGTAATACTGCAGCCTTCCAAAATGAGAATTTATGGGGTTTTTTTTTACCACATCTTAACCATTGTAGCCACATTTGGAATGCACTTGTGGCATAGTCTCATTAAATTTATTCAGAGAGTTTGACAAATGGTTGCCCCTCAACTGCCTGGGAGAACTAAGACAGGCCATACATTATGCAATTTTCTTTCCTTCAACCACAGGTTGAAGGAAAGATAAATTTCTTGCTTCCCCTTTTAAACACAGTCAGTGTTAATAGGGGAATCCCTCCCGCTGTGCTTTTATAATCTGACAATGGGAGGTTTCCCAGCCATCAGAATACAATGATCACCGCTGGCAGCTATAATGCCAGCAGCGATTTCATGAAAAAAAAAAAAAAAAAAAAAACAGGCTGGTTGTTCTGAAGTTGATCGATAGATGGATTTCAGTACAACCAACCTGCATATACATGGATCTAAAATTCAACTCCTCTATAGCCGCCTTTTGCCTTATTGGTGCTACCATAGAATTATGTTCAAATCTTTAAATACCCATTGGAGCATCTTCATAAAATCTCATAGTTTAGGAGTGCCTATTACATTATCAACTGCAGGTGATCAAAGATTTGGCTGAGGGTAGGGGACTTTAATAAGCAACAAACAGAATCTACAGTAAATCACAACTAGGTGCTCTATGTTATAATGACCATTATTATGACATTCAATCATCTGAATATCCTGGCTCCTAGAAGATAAGAGATATTACCAGCAGTTCATATTAGAATTTGCCATCCCACTGAGGGTATTAATGAGACCGGGTCCAGACACCACAAGGCACACGGCAGGTCTGAAAAATAAAAAACAAACAACTATTTATTATATCTGCAAGCCTGTTAGAATATTGCACCTGCTAGCAGCAATTGGTTGGTAAGCAAGTTGGGAAGTATGAAATACCAATATGTCATTTACATTTTTACCTTATTAAAAGTTTGTTTAAAAATATATTTTATAAACCTTACCTGCCTGTAAGATATCCCACGGCTGAGGCAGCATAGCATGCCTAAAGCAAGATACAAAATATAAAAAGTTTTGCTAGAAAATTACTTAGAACCCCCAAACATTATACATTTTTTTTCTAACACCCTAGAGAATAAAATGGTGGTCGTTGCAATACTTTGTCACATCATATTTGCACAGCGGTCTTACAAGCGCACTTTTTTAAATTAAAAAATAATAACCGTAAAGTTAGCCCAATTTTTTTTTGTTATATTGTGAAAGATAACGTTACGCCAAATAAATTGATACCAAACATGTCGTGGAATGGCAAAAAACTTTTACCCTTAAAAAACTCCTTAGGCGACGTTTAAAAAAAAAAAATTGTACAGGTTGCATGTTTTAAGTTACAGAGGAGGTCTAGGGCCAGAATTATTGCTCTCGCTCTACCGATCGCAGCGATACCTCACATGTGTTGTTTGAACACTGTTTTCATATGCGGGAGCTACTCATGTATGCATTCGCTTCTGCACATAAGCTCGGCGGGACGGGGCGCGTTTAAAAAATTATTTTCTTTTCCTTATTTATTTTACCTTTTATTTTTACACATTTTATAAAAAAAAATATAAATAAAATTGTGTCACTTTTATTCCTATTACAAGGAATGTAAACATCCCTTGTAATAGAAAAAAACACATGACAGGACCTCTTAAATATGAGATCTGGGGTCAAAAAGACCTCAGATCTCATTTACACTTAAATGAAATAAATAAATAAATAAAATGGCCCTTTAAGAGCTGTGGGCGGAAGTGACGTTTTGACATCGCTTCCGCCCTGCATTGTTATGGAGATGGGTGGGGTCCATCTTCCCCTCACTCATCTCCATGCTCAGCCAGGGTGAAGATCCGATCACCGCCCCCATTGCCGACGGATGCGGTAAGCGGCGGAGGGTACCGGAGCGGCCCCTCTCCCTCCGCCGATAAAAGTGATCTTGTGGCGAATCTACCGCAGAGACCATTCTTATTAAAAACCGTACCGCCGGCCGAACAAGAGGATACTGGGGTTATGGCGGCTAACTGCTGCCATAACAAGGATATCCCCCGTCAAAGTAAGGATGTAGATCGGCGTGTGGCGGTCCGGAAGTGGTTAAAATACTGCGGATTGGGTTATGAAAATCACTACAGACCATAAGCCACTGTTACATTGGTATACATAACTGTAATGATATATCTGACCTACAGTAAGCTTTAGAGGCAACGAGATAGATACATATACAACGGGATCATCTGAAAATTATCATCAACTAACTAATCCATCTAACAAAGTGACTTGGTGCCTACGGTAAGTAACAAAAAAAAAAAAAAAGTCTGCCATGCTGGTGGACTATGAAAATGTTCTAAAAAGATTGGAACCCTTAAAAGGGGTTGTAAAGGTAAAAATTTTTTCACCTTAATGCATTCTATGCATTAAGGTGAAAAAACTTTTGACAGTAGCGCCGCCCCCAGGCCCCCCGTTTTACTTACCTGACGCCTCGAATCTTCGCTGCGCGTCCTCGTCATCTTCATTGCAGCTCAGCCTGGTCGCTGATTGGCTGCAGTGGATGGATTGAAAGCAGCGCAGCCATTGGCTCGCGCTGCTGTCAATCACATCCGATGACGCGGCGCGCCGGGGGGCGGGGCCGAGTGATACAGCGAGCGGCTATAGCCGCCGGCTGTATCACGGGAGCGCGCCCGCAAGCACTCACCACCATGCGAGCCCTCGCATTAAAGGTGGTAAATGCTTGCGGGGAGGAGCTGAAACAGCCGCCGCGGGACCCCAGAAGAGCAGGTTCGGGGCCACTCTGTGCAGAACGAGCTGCACAGTGAAGGTAAGTATAACATGTTTGTTATTTAAAAAAAAAAAAAAATAATAACTTTACAACCCCTTTAAATAACCCACTATCTAATTTTATAATTGATAATAGTTTTTTTTTTTAAATGTCACTTTAATGTATCACATATATGACTGATCCAACTGATGTAGCCATAATGTGACTTTGGGTGGGAATATTCCTGGCCTGTAACTGTTCTCTTGGTCAACGTTGTTGTCTCCTTTTGTCTTTGTTATGTGTAAAACTTAAAGGGCAACTCTACTTTTGTTAAAAAAAAAAAAAAAAAAAAAAAAAACAAACAAACAAACACACACACCATCCCCCCTGGGTGATCACGTACATTGCAAGGATTTTAACAAACCGTGTTGTAGATTCTTACCTTTTGTTATTCTGAAGAAAGTTTGTCTATGTCCATGTGCTAAATAAATGTGCATGGGAGTGATTTCAGAAGTATCAGCCAGCTGCTGTACTTGCAGGGCTCTAAAAAGGAAAATTGCACGGTCTGCATCCTTTGAGACGTGATTTCTCTTTGAGAGAATATTACCAAAAATGTCATTTTTGTTGCAGGGAATGCCTAGAATCTGACTTGTATCCTTGTGCAGACTTCAAGAAAAATCAGTAAGCGAATCACTAAAGCAGGAAATTACATTTCTGGGGGCGTTTTGTACACCTTCTGTGTACGCCTCCAGGTTTCCATATTGCATTGCATTTTACAGAAAATTACAGCGCTGCAGATTGAAAAGGAAAGGTAAAATTCAATTGTTTATGTATACACACACACCCCCATCACATTTTTGTAAATATTTTATTATATCTTGTGACAACACTGAAGAAATGACACTTTGCTAAAATGTAAAGTAGTGAGTGTACAGCTTGTATAACACTGTAAATTTGCTGTCCCCTCAAAATAACTCGATACACAGCCATTAATGTCTAAACCGCTGACAACAAAAGTGAGTACACCCCTAAGTGAAAATGTCCAAATTGGTCCAGAAGTGTCAATATTTTGTGTGGCCACCATTATTTTCCAGCACTGCCTTAACCCTCTTGGGCATGGAGTTCACCAGAGCTTCACAGGTTGTCACTGGAGTCCTCTTCCACTCCTCCATGACGACATCACAGAGCTGGTCAATGTTAGAGACCTTGTGCTCCTCCACCTTCCATTTGAGGATGCCCCACAAATGTTCAATAGGGTTTAGGTCTGGAGACATGCTTGGCCAGCCCATCACCTTTGCCCTCAGCTTCTTTAGCAAGGCAGTGGTCATCTTGGAGGTGTGTTTGGGGTCGTTATGTTGGAATACTGCCCTGCAGCCCAGTCTCTGAAGGGAGGGGATCATGCTCTGCTTCAGTATGTCACATGCATGTTGGCATTCATGGTTCCCACAATGATCTGTAGCTCCCCAGTTTCGGCAGCACTCATGCAGCCCCAGACCATGACACTCCCACCACCATGCTTGACTGTGGGCAAGACACACTTGTCTTTGTACTCCTCACCTGGTTGTCACCACACACACTTGAAATCATCTGAACCAAATAAGTTCCAGTCCTTAGTCTGCTTGTCTTCAGCAAACTGTTTGCAGGTTTTCTTGTGCATCATCTTTAGAAGAGGCTTCCTTCTGACACGACAGCCATGCAGACCAATTTGATGCAGTGTGCGGTGTATGGTCTGAGCACTGACAGGCTGACCCCCCCACCCCTTCAACCTCTGCAGCAATGCTCGCAGCACTCATACATCCATTTCTCAAAGACAACCTCTGGATATGATGCTGAGCACGTGCACTCAACTTCTTTGGTTGATCATAGCGAGGCCTGTTGTGAGTGGAACCTGTCCTGTTAAACCGCTGTATGGTCTTGGAAACCATGCTGCGGCTCAGTTTAGGGTCTTGCCAATCTTCTTATAGCCTAGGCCATCTTTATGTAGAGTACCAATTCTTTTTTTTCAGATCCTCAGAGAGGTCTTTGCCATGAGGTGCCATGTTGAACTTCCAGTGACCAGTATGAGAGAGTGAGAGCGATAACACCAAATTTAACACACCTGCTCCCCAATCGCACCTGAGACCTTGTAACACCAATGACTCACATGACGCTGGGGAGGGAAAATGGCTAATTGGGCCCAATTTGGACATTTTCACTTAGGGCTGTACTCACTTTTGTTGCCAGCGGTTTAGACATTAATGGCTGTGTGTCTAATTATTTTGAGGGGACAGCAAATTTACAATGTTATACAAGCTGTACACTCACTACTTTACATTGTAGCAAAGTGTCATTTCTTCAGTGTTGTCACATTAAAAGATAGAGAAAATTATATATATACACATACATATATATATATATATATATATTTTCCCACAAAAGTGGAGTTACTGTTAAAAAAAAAAAAAAACACAACAACACACACACAACTGAAAAACACATTTGGGGGCATGCTTGAAACTGGCAAGGGTCTACAGGGAGACCATCACTCACGTGGCTGCACTTGAAAAAATGGTTGAAAAACACTTTTCATTAGCACTGTATTAAAGGTGGGTGGTAAGTAACACACATATTAGTAAAGTTCTGTGTCATCCACCGTGGGTGTCTGCATATTGGAGCAATCATCTTTATTGCAAACTGTGAAATTGTGTTTCTGCAATGTGTTCTATTACAGGACTTCCATTATCACTGCCTGTGTGAGGTTCTTTGATCTTTAGGCCCACCAACGACCCTCACCTGTCAACTACAATGTGCCTGGCCGATCACGCCAATTTAACAGTTATGCAGATCAGGAATTACTGCGATTGTGCTTCTGTATGCTCGTAGCATGTATAAGCGACTCGTTTCAGAAGCAGATCAGCAATAGCATCCCCATATTTTTCTTATTACAGGTTTTCCCTTAAAAGAATTGTGGCCATTAAAGTTCACCTGTCAATAGGGAATTAAAGGGCTTTTGTTGCAGAACCACCTTTTCTGCTGCCTTAACACTTCTTAGTTACAGACTACAGAATAAAGCTTGCCATACACTTTTTGAACAAAAGTTTGTAACATTTGATGACTTGACAAACATAGTTTGAAAGTGCTTAAACATTTCTTTGCTTTTAACATTCATTTTTGGATGAATGGACGTTCCCGGATAAAAACCACATTGGAAATTTAAGAAAAAAATCAGCATCCTGTTCTTTTTCTTCACACTATGTCTGAAATGTCGAATTGACCCCACTACTGATTAGAAAATTGAATGAATGCTCCTAAAGTGGTTGTAAAGGCTTCAGTTTTTTTTTTTGTTTTTTTTTTTAAACTTAATACATTTTCTGCATCAAGGTAAAAAAAAAAAAAAAAAAAAACACACACCTCTGCAAGATTTCCTAATTAGGAATGAGCTCAGACACAGGTACATGGTTACATACTAGGTGAGGTTGAAAAAAGACACATGTCCATCAAGTCCAACCCATGTGTGTGATTATAGGTCAGTATTATATTGTATATCCCTGTATGTTGTGTCGTTCAGATGCTTATCTAATAGTTTCTTGAAACTATCGATGCCCCCCGCTGAGACCACCACCTGTGGAAGGGAATTGCACATCCTTGCTGCTCTTACAGTAAAGAACCTACGTAGTTTAAGGTTAAACCTCTTCTAATTTTAAATGAGTGGCCACAAGTCTTGTTAAACTCCCTTCTGTAAAAAAGTTTTATCCCTATTGTGGGGTTACCAGTACGGTATTTGTATATTGAAATCATATCCCCTTTCAAGCATCTCTTCTCCAGAAAGAATAAGTTAAGTGCTCGCAACCTTTCCTCATAACTAAGATCCTCCAGACCCTTTATTAGCTTTGTTGCCCTTCTTTGTACTCACTCCGTTTCCAGTACATCCTTCCTGAGGACTGGTGCCCAGAACTGGACTGCATACTCTAGGTGCGGCCGGACCAAAGTCTTGTAGAACGGGAGAATTATCGTTTTATCTCTGTAGTTGATCCCTTTTTAATGCATGTCAATATTCTGTTTGCTTTGTTAGCAGCAGCTTAGCATTGCATGCCATTGCTGAGCCTATCATCTACTAGGACCCCCAGGTCCTTTTCCATCCTAGATTCCCCCAGAGGTTCTCCCCCCAGTGTATAGACTGCATTCATATTTTTGCCACCCAAATGCATTATTTTACATTTTTCTACATTAAACCTCATTTGCCATGTAGTTGCCCACCCCATTAAGATCTTTTCCACATCCTGCGGAGAAGTTATTGCCCTGCTTAGCTTAGTATCGTCCACAAATACAGGGATTGAACTGTTTACCCCAGCCTCCAGGTCGTGTATGAACAAATTAAATAGGATTGGTCCCAGCACAGAACTCTGGGGGACCCCACTACCCACCCCTGACCATTCAGAGTACTCCCCATTTATCACCACCCTCTGAACTCGCCCTTGTAGCCAGTTTTCAATCCATGTACTCACCCTATGGTCCCTGCCAACGGACCTTAGTTTGTACTGTAAACGTTTATGGGGAACTATGTAAAATGCTTTTGCAAAATCCAGATACACCACGTCTATGGGCCTTTCTTTATCTAGATGGCAGCTCACCTCCTAATAGAATGTTAATAGATTGGTTTGGCAAGAACAATTCTTCATGAATCCATGCTGATTACTGCTACTGATTTGGTTCTCATTACTAAAATCGTGTATATAGTCCCTTATCATCCCCTCCCAAGAGTTTACATACTATTGATGTTAGGCTAACTGGTCTGTAATTTCCAGGGATGTATTTTGGGCCCTTTTTAAATATTGGTGCTACATTGGCTTTTCTCCAATCAGCTGGTACCATTCCAGTCAGTAGACTGTCAGTAAAAATTAGGAAAAATGGTCTGGCAATTACTTGACTTAGTTACCTAAGTACCCTCGGGAATCCAGACGTGTTTGGATTCTGGCCCGAACCCACCAGAGTGAGCCTGCCAGGAATCTTGCGCTTATACTGGGTCAATCATGTTCAGGCAGCATATTCCCCGCCCTGCAGCTGCACATACAGTGCCTTAAAAAAGTATTCATACCCCCTGAAATTTTCCACATTTTGTCATGTTACAACCAAAAACGTGAATGTATTTTATTAAAATAGACCAACACAAAGTGGCACATAATTGTGAAGTGGAAGGAAAATGATAAATGGTTTTCAAATTTTTTTACAAATAAATATGTGAAAAGTGTGGTGTGTATTTGTGTTCAGCCTCCCTGAATCAATACTTTGTAGAACCTCCTTTCGCTGCAATTACAGCTGAAAGTCTTTTTGGGTATGTTTCTACCATCTGCACATCTAGAGTGAAATTTTTGCCTATTCTTGTTTGCAAAATAGCTCAAGCTCGGATGGAGAGCGTCTGTGAACAGCGTTTAAGTTTTGCCACAGATTCTCAAATGAATTTAGGTCTGGACTTTGATTGGGTCATTCTAATACATGAATATGCTTTGGTCTAAACCATTCCATTGTAGCTCTGGCTGTATGTTTGGGGCCGTTGTCCTGCTGGAAGGTGAACCTCCGCACCAGTCTCAAGTCTTTTGCAGACTCTAACAGGCTTTCTTCTAAGATTGCCCTGTATTTGGCTCTATCCATCTTCCCATCAACTCTGACCAGCTTAGGGTCATTGTCCCTGCTGAAGAAAAGCATCCCCACAACAGATGCTGCTACCACCATGTTTCACTGTGGGGATGGTGTACTCAGGTGATGTGCAGTGTTAATTTTCCGCAGACAGAGTTTTGCTTTTAGGCCACAAAGTTTAATTTTGTTCTCATCTAGGGGTATCAGAGTAAAGGGGGCTGAATACAAATGCATGTCACACTTTTCAGATTTTTTTTTTTTAAAACCATTTATCATTTTCCTTCCACTTCACAATTATGTGCCACTTTGTGTTGGTCTATCACATAAAATACCAATAAAATAAATTTACATTTTTGGTTGAAACATGACAAAATGTGGAAAATGTCAAGGGGTATGAATATTTTTTCAAGGCACTGTATAGTGTACAAGTGGCATTTATACATGCGGCTGTGTACAGGGAATACCTCGGACATTTACGATCGGCTTAGTACAATGATCGCTTCCTGGTGGGTTCAGTCCAAACACATCTGAGCTCATCCCCACTGCCCAAAACAGTCTAATTCATTACAGGCGGAACACACAGGCATATATTGCAAAGCTATGCAAGGAGCAAGAATGAAGCTAAGGCTGCATTCACACCCGAGCGTAGGGATTTACTGGCTTTTTTTTATTTATTTGAGTTTTGGAACATTTTATAAGCGTATTACAAGAACTTAACAACTTCAGGCATTTTTGTTTAGTTAATAGAAAGCATTGGGGGGGCAGAGACACTATTTGAGCAGAAAACGCTCAAATCAGGTGTTTCTATTGAAGTCTACGGGCCAAAAAAAGAAGTTCATGTACTTTGAGTGACAGGCGTTTTGCTTCAGGCAAAAGAACACTCATATGTGAACAGGGGCCATTGAAATGAATGGTATTTGGCTTGTTGAGCATTTTTAGAGTTACAAGCTTCAAGCAGAAACCCTGCTTTGGTGTGAACGGGGCCTTAGGACCAACCAAATCCTAGTCTAAAATCAAACATATTTAATCACCTTTGCAATCTGTCATGCATTTTAAGAGTTCAAAAATCGCAACCCATTGCCAGCAATGGAACCATTTAAATCGTTGCGACTCAAGATGCAGTGACTTTGAAAAAAGTTCCACTACTTTTTTTGAAATCGCACTGAAAAAACATGATTTCAATAGCACAATGGGCTTAAGGTCTTTAGCCTAACCACAACTATTGATTGAGACAGAGCAGGAGATTGCCTTTGACGTGACCACATGACCTACCGTCAAGGCAGACGTCAGCAGAAAGAGGGAGCCTGGAGTTGATGACAATGATGGGGCAGTGGGGGGAAAAGTGTAAAACAGATTCGATTAGACCAGGAGGGGGAATTTACTAAAACTGGAGTAGATAGAATCTGGAGCAGCTGTGCATTGTAACCAATAAGTTTCTATCTTCAGCTTGTTCAGTTAAAGTTTAAAGTTTAATAAGCAGACACTCACCTGTCCCACGGTCTAGCAATGTGGGCGCATGAAGCCCCGCTCCTCTCCCCCGCCGGCATTTTAACTGTGGGCGCCCAGGCACGCACTGCGCTGTGAATGGTCGGGCAATCTTCTGGGACATGTGACAGAAGATTGCAGGGGGGGGGGGGGGGGGGAGAGGTGATCTTCCTTCTGGCGCCAGGGGAGGAAGTGGGACCTAGGTGCCTGTAAAAACAGGGTACCCGCTCCCCCCCAAACAAATGACATGCCAAATGTGGCATGTCAGGGGGTCACCAACACTTGGAAGTTGCATTTTTGGGTGGAACTCTGCTTTAACCTCCCTGGCGGTATGATTATTTCGGATTTTAGGTGCTGAAAGCGATACAATTATTTTGCATGGAAATTTTGTATATTGTAGGTCTGTAATTCTTAACAAAAACACACTTAGATCTGTCCACCAAGAATCTAGTAGATATCCCGGGTATGATGAAGTTTGAAACACAAAAACATAAAATTATAATATAATAAATATAAATACCGTATTTATCAGCGTATAACACGCACCCCAAGTTTAGGAGGGAATTTTAAAGGAAAAAAAAGTTTTAGGAGGGAAGTTTAGGGGAAAAACAAAACAAAAAAAAAAACTTACATTTCAATGCCCATCATTGCATCCTTGTCAGTGTCCATCTGTAGCCAGTGTCAATCTCTAGCCAGTGTCAGTGTAGTCAGTGTCCATCTCTAGCCAGTGTCAGTGTAGTCAGTGTCCATCTGTAGCCTGGTCCCTGTGTCATTTTCAAACTTGTCGTTTAAAAATGGCGCCGCCTTTCTCGGCGGCTTTCGGCCGCTCTCGGCAGCAGCGGGAGTGCGAGAGCCGCCGAGAGCAGCCAAAAGCCACTGAGAACAACCAAAAGGGTCACAATCGGTGGGGGATCGGCGTATAACACGCACCCACTATTTTCCCCTGACTTTAAGGGGAAAAAAGTGCGTGTTATACGCCAATACGGTAATTAAAAAAAAAAAAAATAATAATAAAATAAATTTCCCCACTATTCACTATCGCTCAATTCTGCAAGTGTTCTAATTTACTATCGCTGTTTTCTAGCTGGTCTAAAGCCACTTTTGATGTAAAGGGACACTTTTTGGTTGCTATGGACAATCTCCAGGAAGTAAGAACAGTATATATATTATCTGTAAGATTACAGTACTGTATGTGTTATGATTTTTACCTATTTTTTTATTTGCCGCCAGGCTCCGTCCCCGTGCGTCGCGCCGCTAGCAGGGAACGGAGCCTGGCACAGAGAGGCTTAGGAGGAGACAGAGCCCGCAGACACAGCGGGGGGACATCGCAGAATCCTGGGGACAAGGTAAGTAACACTGCACCAGGATCCTGAGATGTAATCCCGAGTGTGGCTCGGGGTTACCACTAATGGTGCAGAAATTTAACCTGAGCCACTCCTGGCTCGGGAAACCCGTCAGGGAGGTTAAGCTTTGAAAATAAAAGATAAAGGCTGATTGGTTTCAATGCATAGCTGCTCCAGATTCTGTTTGATCTAGTCTCTGTAAATGTGCCCCCAGGTGTCTGGTGTCTGTGTGAAGCCACACCTAAAGCAAACATTTCAGTTCATCTTAGCAAGATCAGTAGCTGATGAATTCTGACTGGTGTTGGAACAGTACATGTACATGCGTTTTATTCTTTAACCACTTTAAGGGGCTGTAAACCCTGTAAAGTGCTAGAATTATTGCTCTCGCTCTAACAATCATGGCTATACCTCACATGTGGTTTGAACAGCGTTTTCATATGCGCGCGTAACTTACGTATGCGTTCGCTTCTGCGTGCGAGCTCTGAGGGGTGGGGGGGTGGGGGGGTTACATTTTTTTATTTATATTTTATTTATGGTACTTATTTTTATTTACACTGTCCTTTTAAAAAAAATGTTTTGGTCACTTTTATTCCTATTACAAGGAATGTAAGCATCCCTAATAGAAAAAAGCATGACAGGACCTCTTAAATATGAGATCTGGGGTCAAAAAGACCTCAGATCTAATATTTACACTGAAACGCAATAAAAAAAAATAAATAAAAATTAAAATGTCTTTTTTTTTTTTTTTGCAAAAAAAATAAAAAATAAAAAAAAAATGTACCCTTTAAGAGCATTGGGCGGAAGTGGCCTTTGATGTCACTCCTGTCCTCCAATGCTATGGAGCCGAGCGGGGGCCATCTTTCCCTCACTCGTCTCTGCTGCTACCGATGGCCCCGGTAAACGGCGGAGATGACCAGAGCGCGGCGCCCCCCTCTTTCGCCGCCGATAAAAGTGATCTAGCGGCGAATCTGCTGCAGAGACCACTTTTATCTGAAAGCCAGCCGCCCGCTGTGGAGAAAAATACCAGGGTTATGGCAGCTATCTGCTGCCATAACAACGTCAAAGTACCAATGTATATCCATGGTGGGCGGTCCGGAAGTGGTTAAAGACCCTGAAAAGTACAGAAATATACCTGTTCAAGTATCAGACATGCACTCAGCTCTTAGTTCCTGTTATTAGCTGACATGGCACAGAATTTCTGTGGACCAAATGGCATAGCTTTACCAGTTGTGTCTGCTAAACTACTGAATCTCAACCACTGTATTTATTTCCTACGACGTCTCTACTAATTATTCTGTAGTCCCAGATAAAAATTAAGAGGTCAAATTGAACTCATTAGTAGGCGGGCAAATTAGACCCATTAGTAGGCGGGCAAATTAGACTCATTAGTAGGCGGGAAAATTTAGACTCATTAGTAGGAGTGCAAATTAGACTCATTACTAGTACATTACTTTGCTGTACTTACCGCTTGCTCATTTCTCATGCCAACATATTTGATTCCTGCTACTTGGGCAGCAATAGCGATTTCAATCACAGGAACGCCAACAATACCGAACATGTACTTCACATTCTGAAAATAGAAACAAATTCTAGTAGCAGATTGTTATAATTTAGTGTTCCGTGTTTTGAGAGCTGTATCTTTTTCATAGGATCTCTGTACTGCAGAGAGCTGTATTCCAAGACAACCAGATACTTTGACTTTTCAATATACTGTATGTTCCTCACCACAGCAGTCCCTATTTTTATTATTTCATATTTGCACAAAAGTTTTTGTTTGTATCGGAGCTGCTTTTCTTCCCCATACAAGTCAATGGCAAAGCAAAAAGCAACTCCTTGAGCAACTGAAAGACAAATCAAAATTGAGGGAAGGCAAAGCATCTCAGAAACATCTAAAACATCCTGAAGTGTTATTGTTAAGAAAATCTTTTCAATAAAAATCTATTGTAAAAAAAAAAATAAAATAAATAAATAAATAAATAAAACATCCTGAAGTGGACTTCCTTATGAACCTCATACCTGTGTACACACCACAATCGCTCCCCTCCCTCTCATACATGTCCTCATAAATATAATAAGCAACTACTTAAAGCGGAGTTCCATCCACTTATTAAAATAATATATAAATGGCTATATTTTCCTCATTGATTGTTAATTTTTTAATTTTTTTTTCAGTCAGCTTACCCTGATTATAAGCTGTTCTATTTAACTTCTGCCTTCTCTCACCCGCGGCTAATCCCGTCAATTCCTGCGACGCACTGTCTCCTGGGAGCTTTGTGTCATAATTCCCAGGAGTCAGTGGGGATCTTCGTTGCCATCACAACGGGGCGGGCACTTCCGACGACGCCACCCGTTGTATTCGCAACGTGAGAAGTTTACGGTGCTGCAAGGCTTTCATACTGTGCCTGCGCAAGAACGTGCAGTGCATGCTGGTCATTCAGCTGCACCGGATCCCGGAAGATTCTGCTTGTGGTGTCATTAGTGTATGTAATAATCCTAAGATATACATTATATTAAAAAAAAAAAAAAAATGACGTTGGAACTCCGCTTTAAGGCCTTGTGCACACTTAGCGATTTGGAATTGCGGGCAGAATCAGCACGATTCTGTCTGTGATTCCTAATTGCACTGAACATCATGCATTACTAATGGTAAATTGCGATTTTGCCACGATTGTTGCACGACAAAGCACATATGTAAAAATGTGCCTGGCATGAGCCAAAATCTGGTCTCTGAGCTTCTTTGCTGCGACAAACGCGCATTGGGTAGGCTATTCAAGTGAATGGGCTGCCCTATGCATGACATGTGGAAACCTATGTTAATTGCGGAAAAAATAAAAATAAAATAATCACAAGTGGGTACGCTTATTCCTGCTTTATGAAAGGGGAACGGGACCCAAGGCGGAACACAAGCCACAGAGATTGATCTACATTCTTACGGCAAAAAAAATACACCTTTGTTTCCCAGGTACTGCTGCCAGTGCATGCTGAATCCCCAATGCTGTTTACCCTTTCCTTCCTCTGCCCTTTGTACATTCACAGAACACCTTGTATCCAGTTCACAGGTGATGTAAACATTTAACAACCCTTACAGGGGTAACTATTTACCTATTTCTTTTGCTTTAGGAAATTTCTGTGGCTGGAGTTCTGCTTTAAGATTTGCAAGCCAAACTGAAGCACCCGACAGCGTAATTACCTGACAGGTTACCGACTCTGATCCTTGTGTACATGAACCCTTAGATTTTTATAATGGTTCTACATTGCAGTATTACTCTAGATCTGTACCTTCTCTGCAGAATGAAATCTGACTGGTGGCTGCTCAGAAGTAATGCCAACATTCAGAAGTTACATAGTAGGTGAGGTTGAAAAAAGACACAAGTCCAACCTATGTGTGTGATTATATGTCAGTATAACATTGTATATCCCTGTATGTTGCGGTCCTTCAGGTGCTTATCTGATAGTTTTTTGAAACTATTGATGCTCCCCCACTGAGACCACCGCCTGTGGAAGGGAATTCCACATCCTTGCCGCTCTTACAGTAAAGAACCCTCTACGCAGTTTAAGGTTAAACCTCCTTTCTTCTAATTCGAATGAGTGGCCACGAGTCTTGTTAAACTCCCTTCCGCAAAAACGTTTTATCCCTATTGTGAGGTCACCAGTATGGTATTTGTAAATTGAAATCATATCCCCTCTCAAGCGTCTCTTCTCCAGAGTGAATAAGTTCAGTGCTCGCAACCTTTCCTCATAACTAATGTCCTCCAGTCCCTTTATTAGCTTTGTTGCCCTTCTTTGTACTCGCTCCATTTCCAGTACATCCTTCCTGAGGACTGGTGCCCAGAACTGGACAGCATACTCCAGGTGCAGCCGGACCAGAGTCTTGTAGAGCGGGAGAAATATCACTTTATCTCTGGAGTTGATACCCTTTTTAATGCATGCCAATATTCTGTTTGCTTTGTTAGCAGCAGCTTGGCATTGCATGCCATTGCTGAGCCTATCATCTACTCGGACCCCCAGGTCATCCCCCCTGTCCTGATCTGCCAGGCTCGGATAAGGGTCTGGTATGGATTTTTGGGGGGACTCCACGCCATTTTTTTTGGTGTGGGGGTTCCCCTTAATAACCATATCTGACCGAAGGGTCTGGTATGGTCTTATGGGGGGACGCGGTGCTGTTTTCTTTTTTTTTGGCAAGGGGTTCCTCTTCAAGATTCATACCAGACTCAAAGGGTCTAGTATTTGTCGGGGATCAAAGTCGGATCCCGTTCATTGAAGTCAGATGAAAGCCAGACATGAAGTCGCAGGGTAAAGTCTTACGACTGTCGTGTCGTACCAGTGTGAACCCAGCGTATGGGCAAGTTCACACCACATGCAGTCCAGGGTGTTTTTTTTTCTTTATCAAAAATGCATGGACAGTAGGTTATATGGTTTCCAATGGCATAGTTTAGATTAGTGCAGTCAATTCCTGTGCGTTCCAGTAAAAAAAAAAAAAGGATTTTTTTCTGTACTGAACGGTACTGGAATGAGGTAAACGGCATCAAAAACAAACTGGAATGCACCTAAATGTATCAGAATGCAGGTTCTTATTGAAGGTGAAGAAAAAAAAAAAAAAAAAAAAAAAGGATGGAGGGGAAAAAAATGCACCAGAACGCATCAAAAACCCATTGAAATCACATGGGAACACATCTAAAATGCGCATGAAGAAACGCATCCAGGCTGCGTTCCTATGGTGTGAACTAGGGTTGTCCCGATACTAGTATCAGTATCAGCACCGATACCGAGCATTTGTCCAAGTGCTTGTACTTGGGCAAATGCTCCCGATGCTTCACCCGATACCTGGAAGTCAGCTGTGATCGGCGCGTGGGGGAGTTACAAGATTCTCCCCCAGCGGCTTTCAGCTGCTTTAGTGAAATCTATACAGCGGTGATCGGTGCTTGTAACTCCCCCACACACGATCACCGTTGACTGTCACTGTCACCGCATCCTCCATTTCCCATCCGTCTGCTGCTGTCCCCCTCCGTTCTGCTGTCCCCCTCCATGTCCTCCTCCTTCCTTTTCTGTATGGACAAAGTCAGCTGACTCTGTCCATTCACATAACTGAAACATTGTAATCTTCTGTGATTACGATGTCTCAGTTTATGAATGGAGAGGAGCCGCTGTCTTCTCTCCATTCATTTTCAGTGCAGCTGAGGCTGCAGAGAAAGGGACTGGGGAATCTCTATCCTCGGTCTCTTTCTCTGTCTCAAGGGGGAGATATCAGAGGTCTGTTAAGACCCCTGATATCTCACCAAAGCCCCCCAACAGGGCTGATAAAAAAACAAAAACACACACACAAAGTATTGCAATAAATAATAAAAAAAAAAATTGTAAAAAATAATAAAAATTAAAAAAAAAAACAAAACAAAACAAAAAACACACACAGACAATGTCCACCCCCCCTCCCCCCCCCAAAAAAAAAAAAAAAAGAAAAAAAAAGGAAGCATTGTTAAAAAACAAAAAAAAACAAACAAAACACTGTCACGTGACATTAAAAATAAAAGTATCGGTAATCGTTATCGGTGAGTACTTGAAAAAAGTATTGGTACTTGTACTCGGTCTTAAAAAAGTGGTATCGGGACAACCCTAGTGTGAACCCGCCCTGAGGGTAGATTTTCTTTTAAATCAGAGCTTTTTTATTGAATCCCGATCTGCGTTCGGATTTTGCGCCTGAGGCTACTGACAGGAGGTGAAGAAGCAATGCAATGCCTCCTCACCGTCTGTTTTAACCCCATTTTAGCCAAACGTGCCACAACCACGTGCATTGCACGCAGTTGCGATGCTTCCCCATTGGCTTGAATGTTTAGTGTTGGGTCAACAAAGCAAAGCATCGCAGCCATGGCATGCAAACATCCCCATCCGCTACAGATTGCAGCTTGGCGGGGCGGTTGTTGAGTGGCAAAAACGTGGCTCAACCACACATTTTTGCTGCCCCCACAACCGCAAGTCTAAACAAGGCCAAAAGATAAAACAAATTCTGATGATACATTTGCACTAGACAAATTCTAGAAAGTTGTGACAACTTAGCTTTAAAGTAACACTAACCTCTGGTTTAAAGTGGTTCTAAAGCCTAAGGCTGGGTTTACACTAGTGTGTGTTGGATGTGGGTTTCTCCGCATCCAAATCCCACAGCAAGGGATTGTGACCGACTGTCTATGGAGCCGTTTCACATATCTACGCAGCGGCTCTGGTGCGATTTGCACAGGGGCCCTGTGCGTCTCTTGATCTGCTTCAAGTCCGAATTCAGGCTGAAATCTGACCTGAAATGGTGAATGGAGACGCTCCTGCTGTGAGCCGCTGCGTTGCTCAGTGTGAACCCAGCCTAGCGGTTTTTCCCCTTAAAGCATTAAAGTGATTGTAAAGTTTTCTTTTTCTCTAAAAATAACAAACATGTTATACTTCCCTCCCCTGTGTAATGGATTTGCACAGAGCAGCCCAGATCCTCTTCTTCTCGGGTCCCTCTTCGGCTCTCCTGGTCCTTCCCTCCTGTTCAGTGCCCCCACAGCAAGCAGCTTGCTATGGGGGCACCCGAGCCGAGTCACAGCTCCCTGTGTCCATTCAGACATGGAGCCCCGCTTCGGCCATGCCCCCTCTCTCTCCTGATTGGCTAGCTGACTTTGATTGACAGCAGTGGGAGCCAATGGCACCACTGCTGTGTCTCAGCCAAGGAGGAGAGTCCCGGATGCCCGAGGAACTTGTGGACATTGCTGGAGAGATGGGGCTCAGATAAGTATTAGGGAGTGCTGGAAGGCAGCTGCTGTACACAGAAGGCTTTTCATCTTAAGGCAAAAACCTTCTGTGCTGCAACCCCCCCCCCCTTCAGCCTCCCCCTTACACTTACCTGAGCCCGATCCAGTGATGTGCATGAGAGCAACAGCTCTCATCACTGTCTCCCTCCTCTCTGAGCAGATTAATAGCAGCAGGAGCCATTGCTTTGCCAAAGGAGCTGGGCTGGAGCCGCCTGCTCTGTGTCAATAGACGCAGACAGGGTGGCCCCAGAGGGAGCCTGCATGGGTGCCCCAATGGAAAGCAGCTTTCCATGGGGGCACTTGACGAAGACCCCAGAAGAAGAGGATCGGGGCAGCTCTGTGCAAAGCCATCATGCAGAGCATATAAAATATAATATGTTTGTTATTTTACATTTTTAAAATGAATGAAGCTTTAATGTTGCTTTAAGGGCCAGTTTACAGCAGGACTTTGTGCCACATTCCTGTGCGATCCCCAGGCATTCCCACGTGGTGCGATTTTGCAGCCTATCTCTTTGAATGGGTTGCAAATCTCACCAGACTGTGGAATAAGTAATGCACACACTACTTTTAAAAAAAAGTTTCACACCAAATCCCATGGTACTGCGATATTATGCGATTTGATGTCCACAAATGCACTGAGTGTGCAATCGGATGCAGATCGCGAAGAAAGTGCATCTGAATGTGGTGTGGGAAAAGGAACGCACCTTTCCTGCGCCGCATTCTGGGGTGAAGTGGCCCCTAAAAAGAACAAATTGCTAAATATGTATTTTTAACTCCGTCTCCTCCAAATTCCTTTTTGTTTTTTGCTGCTGTTATGGGACCTCCTGTTGAGGGGGGGGGGGGCTGTAGGGGTTAAATAATTCTACCATTGGTCTCTATGTTCTTTCTCTGCGCCCCCTGTATGTAGAAATGTAGCCCCACACTGCTCCTTCCAGACAGAGGGGGAAAAGGAGAGGTGTGGGTGTCTCTTGTATCTGCCTGGAGTTCACCTTTAAGAGATCCATGGAAGAATCCATGCTGCCCAGTCCTTAGAACAATGCCATCCTATCCTGATCCCTACAAAGTATCCATCCAGGAGCCAGACAGCCAGCATCTCCAGAAGGAAGTCAGCAATGCCAATGCTAAGCCCCGCCCAGTGCTGTCCCCGGGAGCGCTGTCCATGTTATCCAATGGGAAGGAGAAGCCGCAGGCTCTTACCTGTGCAGCCAAGGCTTTTGCAATGATCTGGGCCCCGGTGACCGGCTCCTGGGAGCTCCGCTCAGATGCCATGCTGACCCAGGATAAGTGATCTCTGTACACACACAGCACTGACTTCCCATACACAGGCCGCACAGCCTATCGCTAACTCGCAGCCGCCTTACCCCGCCCACACACTTCCCTTCTACCACTGAAAAGAGGCGGAGGGCGGGTCGTTATGTTGTTTGTAGATTGGAGCTTTAGACTGTCCCCGCCCCCTGGTGTCTGATATGGGGCAGAGTGCAGTCCAAGGTGCAGAAGAAGAAGCGTGTCAGAGGTGATCGGTATGTGATGTCTGCTGATAGCGATTCACAAATACTCATTCTGATATCCGTGGCTTTGGGGCTTGTTTATAAAAGGCGTGGCTTTAGGCTTCATGTGTGGCGATTCAGTGGCGTCTCTAGCTTTGATATGTAGGGCAGGGACAAAAGTAGGGGGGCCAATAATAAAACACAAATATAATATATATATATATACACACACACACACACACACACACACACACACACACACACACACACACACATTTTTTTTCTTCAAGAATAGAATGCACTCCAGAGGTCTTGTTACAAATTCACCATTGTTTTGCCGTGCCGTGTAAATCGGGAGATTTTTGTAATCCGGTGGTGCTGGGGACTTCTGGTCACCCTAGGCTAGTGGCCAGCAGGACCCACAGGTCAGCTCCCAGCAGTACCCACAGATCCGCGGCCAGCTCCCAGCAGAACCCACTGGTCAGCTCCCAGCAGCACCCACAGGTCCGCGGCCAGCTCCCAGCAGCACCCACAGGTCCGCGGCCAGCTCCCAGCAGCACCCACAGGTCCACGGCCAGCTCCCAACAGTACCCACAGGTCCGCGGCCAGCTCCCAGCAGTACCCACAGGTCCACGGCCAGCTCCCAACAGTACCCACAGGTCCGCGGCCAGCTCCCAGCAGTACCCACAGGTCCACGGCCAGCTCCCAACAGTACCCACAGGTCCGCGGCCACCTCCCAGCAGTACCCACAGGTCCGCGGCCACCTCCCAGCAGTACCCACAGGTCCGCGGCCAGCTCCCAGCAGGACCCACAGGTCAGTGGCCAGCAGGACCCACAGGTCCGCAGCCAGCTCCCAGCAGGAGCCACAGGTCAGTGGCCAGTGGGTCCCACAGGTCTGTGGCCAGCTCCCAGCAGGACCCACGGCCTGTGGGTCCTGCTGGGAGCTGGCTGCGGACCTGTGGGTCCTGCTGGCCACTGACCTGTGGCTCCTGCTGGGAGCCGACCATGGCATGTAGGTCCTGTAGGCCATGGGCAGCTCCCAGCAGGATTCACAGGCCATGTGCAAGGTAAATGAGGTGTATGGGGGGGAGATCGATGGGGTGATTGATCATGTGGGGGTGTCAGGGTCTCTCACTCACCTCAACTTGCTGGGCAGCTGCCAGCTCAGAGCTCAGCAGGCCGGGTCCTCTCTTCCTCCTTCTTCTTCTCCTTGCATGGCTTCCTCCAGTCCTGAGGGGTGGGTGATGTTGCTCCTGGGGTCAAGCTCTGCTCAACTTAGTCCACAGTACTGTTACTGTACTGTCTGCAGCCACCAGCCAGCACTGTGGTGCGCCAAAAGATCCGTCCGGGGTGAGGGGAGTTGTAGCACGAACTCGAAGGCTGGCTGCGCTGCTCTCCAGACTGACTCCACCCACCAGGAGCAGGGTGAGGGAGCTTGAGCACGCAGCCGCCGCCTCAGACTACAACTCCCACAAACAGAGGTGGCCGTCATCTGGGCTAGTAGCCCCGTACTCGAGGCTCTCACTGGCTCAGAGAGACTGTCAGGAGAAAAGTCATTGAGGCGAACACTGGGACAGCCGCGGTGCCGGCCGGCGGACGTTATTCGGGTTACACTTGGGGGGGTACACAGTAAAATTGGGGGGTCGTGGCTCCCTCAGGCCCCACACTAGTGACGCCAATGTGGCGATTAAAAAATAAATAGAACTGTCCTCTGGGAATGCTACATGCCTGGCTGTCCCTGGCTGCGAGGCTTTGTGAGACACTGACCCACAGCTGGGTAATGTACAGCCAGTGAGGGCAGTGCACACATCTGTGTAGGTGACTGCGATGGATTGATTTGATTGGTCTGTATTATGTATGGTGAAACCCCCCTGCTCTTCTGTCCCATTGCTGAACCCCCTTCTCATCTCTTCCACCACTATACCTCCCTGCTCATCTGTCACACTTCTGAACCCTTCCTGCTTATCTGTCCCACCTCTGAACCCCTCCGGCTCAGTTTCCCCATCGCTGTACCCTCCTGCTCATCTGCTCCACTGCTTCTCATCGATGATATGTGTGATATGCAGAATGGTCTAAGGAAGCAGAGATAAGACACATCTACCTGTCCTGGCGCACTCATCCTGCTGATCCACCTCTCGCATCCAGTCCACATGCTTGTATGTGATGTGTGTGATGTATGTGATGTATGTGATGTAACATACAGGCATATGGAATGAATGTGCAATGATGAGCTCAGGTCAGGGACATTTTCTGAAAGCAGTGGGTCTGTGTGCAGGATCATAAGTTGGGCCCTGCAACTGAGAAAAAGTGGTTGGGTGTGATTTTCATGGCACTGAATACTAGCTGTGGCTTAAAGGGCCACAGAGTGCTGGGGTTCAGTAGTAAGTGACGCAAAGGTTCAGGAATAATTTCAACAAAGTTCCCAGAAGCTCAACAGTAAGTCCACAAACTGTCACCTGATTGGGGTTCTCAATCACAGTGAAATCCCTTCTTTCTGAGATTGGTAGTGGCAACCAAGTGAGTTATCTTCCTCTAGATTGTGGACAGGGCTAACAGGACTGTGATTGGCTTTAGCAGTGGCCAAGACCGTCCTCCTCCTCCTGGAAAGAGGGACACCCCCCATCCCCCCCTAACAGAACTGCACCCAATCTCTTCCCCATCACAAAAGCGGATGATCGGAGCTACAGCAAGGTTAGAGAACCAAACAATGTTTCCCATCTTTTACAATGTGTGGGGGCACAGTGCCTCCCCCTCAGTGCAGGTGCAGCAAGAGGAATTCTGAAATTGGAATGCATTAGTGTCTCACTGACACTTCCCTGCGCTGCTCTGCTGATGGGAAGGGAGTCGAGTGCTGGGAAAAGATGCTTTGCATGCCGCTTGTGGCACCAGTGCTGGGTGTTGCATACCCCTGCCCTAGGGGAAACCTAATTTTGCCACACACCCTCTTGGCTCCACCCCCTTTGTCCTGCCCATGCATACCCCACCTTTTTAATGAAGCGCCCATCAAATGCAGCCTTACCAGCGCCCATTAATGCAGCCTCACCAGCACCCATCAATGTAGCCTACTAGTGCCCATCAATGAATGTTTGCTTGCTTCCGTTCATTCGGAAGTCGGGACACAGTCCTCTGCAGCCACTGCGCCTCTGACACTATGTGCGAATGGAGCGGCAGCTGCCAGCGGATGCTGAGACTTAGCTGTTTGTCGCAGAGAGAAGAGATAAGGGACTCCAGTGGCCGGGCGCCCCTAGGCAGCAGTGTGCCCTAGGATGCCTGGTGAGGAGGAGGCGCCTTTTATCACTCTTTTTTGGGAAACATCTGATAAAACATACTTGTACAAGTTGCAACTCCTGTGAGGACGCTTGGATTTTGGCTGTATGCAATTAAAGGCCTGGGCTGGGTATCAAGCCACAGGCAAGTGTGATCTCCTATAACTAAGAGATCAACAGGAGTCGGTAAGCGGCAGTGTGTGTGAAGGTGGAAGGCAGGCCTGTTCTCTCATCACCATTCTTGGGTGCATTGTGTGTCATTTTCACAGTGGAGATCAACTAGAAATGTGAATGGATTATTTATAATATACATGTATAATCTGATCCATTTTATAATTTTTTTTTTCACTTTAATAAGGTTGAATCATCTTATTTCTTAGAGGGAGTTGTTGATTAATGTGTGTATCTTACATATAAGTCGCAGCTGTTTATATTCACATATTTGCTAATAATCACAAATTTGTGTCAAATTTGTGTCACATATCATTAGGGACAGCGCAGTAATTTTAATTATTATTATTGATGGCTGCATTATTTTTTACTTTTTGCTATAATAAATATCCCCCCAAAATATATAAAAAAACTATTTTTTTCCTCAGTTTAAGCTGATATGTATTCTTTTACATACTTTTGGTAAAAAAAATCGCAAAAAGGGTATATTGATTGGTTTTCACAAGTTATAGCGTCTACAAATTAGGGGATAGATTTAAACCTTTTTTTATTGTTATTTATTTATTTTTACTAGTAATGGCGGCGTTTCGCGACATTTATCGTAAATGCGACATTATGGCGGACACATCGGACAATTTTGACACATTTTCGGAACCATTGGCATTAATACAGCGATTAGTGCGATTAAAAATGCATTGATTACTGTAAAAATATCACTGGCAGTGAAGGGGTAACACTTGGGGGCAGTGAAGGGATTAACTATGTTCCCTGGGAGGTGATTCTAACTGAAGGGGGAGGGACTAACTACAGGAAGTGACAGATCGTGGTTCCTAGCTAATAGGAACACACGATCTGTCACTCCTGTCAGAACAGGGAAGTGTGTGTTTACACACACTCGTCCCTGTTCTGTGTCTCCTGGTCACGATCGCTTGTGGCCGGCGGTCATCGCGATCATCAGCCACGAGCATCTGCACCCCTGATGTGCGCGCGCCTGCTATCCGGACCCCGCGAGATCATGTACAGGAACGAGATTTCGCACAGGAGAGCCAACCTGCCGCAGTAAAACTGCAGCGGCTGGTCCGGAAGCGGTTAACAACAATTCTGTTTTCTACTGTATTGTATTTAATGTGGTAATACTGAATAACTTTTTCTATATGAAGACCACCTTGGCTCACTCAGATGTGACTTGTTTTCATATCATTTGGCATCCTTCTATTAGATAAAGTTCAATTTGGCCCGAGCCAAGTAATATAAATCAAAAAATAAGGCACCAAACGTGGCACTATAACAGCCAATTTGGCTCGGGCTAAATTGAACTTTTCTATATAGTAGGATGCCCAATGTGTATAAAATAAGTGGAATTTGGGTGAGCCACGATGGTTTTCATATAGGAATAGCTTGGCTTCTTATTCAGAATTTCCCATTGAAATGCATGGCTGTCATGGTGCCACATTTGCTTCCATATTTTAAGATTTATATCTTTTGGCTCAGGCCTAAATGAACTTTACCTAATAGAGGGATGCCCAATTATATACAAGAAGTCACATCTGGGTGAGCCAAGATGGTTTTTATATAGAAAAAGTTATTTTTTCAGAATTACCCCATTAAATACATAACAGTTAGGGAGACAGAATTGTTGTAAATGTTCACGATTTTATTATAAACTTTGCAGATGATTGTTTAGTAAATAATCCCCTTTTTGAATAAAGATCCAACCTTAATAAGGAGCCAAATTCAACATCATATATGAGCTGAGATCATGTCTTCTAATGTTCCAGATCTGCATACCTGTTTCCGGGAAGTTCCTGGAGACAGCCAGGCAACTAGCATTTTCAGCATTTGCAGCCTCTGTATTTCACTCTACAGTGGAACCTCGGTTTGCGAGTAACGCGGTTAACGAGCGTTTCGCAAACCAAGCACTGTATTTCTAAAATGTCTAACTTGGTTTGCAAGTGTTGTCTCGCAAAACGAGCAGGATTCAGGCCAAAAGCGGTGTGCAGTACCGCTTTTGGCCTGAGGTGGGGGGAGCCTAGCAGAGCTGAAAGTCGCCGTTCGGAAATGCACGGAAAGGCCCGAGGACAGTTTGGCTGACCTCGGCAAACCTCGGAAAGGCTCATGAACGGAGTCTTTCCGAGGTTTGCCAAGGTCCGCCGAAGTATCCCTCGGGCATTTTCGGCCGTTTCCGAGGCTCTCCGGTGCCCCCCTCCTCTGGCCGCATGCGGTATTACATCCCATTGAAGTCAATGGGGAACGAATTGTTTTCGTTTCCATTGACTTCAATGGGAAAACTCGCTTTGATATGTGAGTACATTGGATTACGAGCATACTCCTGGAACGGATCCACTGTATATGAGTTTCCTTTAGAATTCACCCGCCATTTACTAAACATATAAATTGGCCTGCTACATGGAGAGAATTTACAGTGAACCTGTCATGTGCGGTGTGGTTTCTCCCAAAGGCTCGTACTTCACTAAGAACCTACCAGGCAGGTTTTGGAGGTCCCATGGTCCTTCTGGGACTCTGCAGGTGTGGCAGCCAGGTGCCCTCATCCTATGTATCTGGTAAGGATATTTATTTAATGATAGCTGACACCTCGGATGTCTAATGCCGCGTACACACGGCCAGACTTGTGAACGGTCTAAACTCCGTCTGCATTTCCGACGGAGAGATTTAGAACATGTTCTATATCTGAGTCTGTCGGAAATGGAGACACAAAAAGTCTGATGGGGCATACACATGGTCGGAATGTCCGACCGAAAGCTCCCATTGGACTTTTCGGGAAGTCCGGCTGTGTGTACGTGGCATAACAAGTATTAAGGACCAGTTCACACCAGAACGCAGTGCAGGAAAGGTGCGTTTTGTGTGTATTTTCCACATCACAGATGGACTCGCTGCCCTTGCAATCTGCGTGTGGATTCCAGTTTATTGTTAACATTACACCAAACACACATTGCAGATGCACTGTGTGGTACTGAAGCACGATGTGGTCTGGTGCAGTGCGTTTTTAGAAGTAGTGCAAGCATGCGTTCTCATGCAATTCCAGTGTGAACTGGCCCTAAAGCTGGGCACAGAAACCAACAGTGCCTAAAGCACAGCCATTTTAATGGCACCCAATGATCTGTGTGTCCCCTCACACCCCCTTATGTTATTAGTCGGCACATTTCCTTACGTCTGTGGCAGGTGTATCCCCTTAATGATGGGGGCTGGTGCCTCACATTTACATTGGTGGCAATTGTGTCCCCTTTATGTCTGGTTGTGGGTGTATTCTTTTTATGCCAGTGGCCGGTGCATCCTAATTACACCGGTGGTGGGTGCATCTCCTTTAGGTTGGTGGCAGGTGTGTTCTCCTTATAATGGTGGCAGATGCTTCTCCTTTACATCAGTGGTGGGTGCGTCCCCCTTACATCGGTGGTGAGATGTCTTACAAGCAATAAAGCTGGGCACAGAAAAAATAGTAGCTAAATCACAGCAATTTTAATGAAACTCATGGTTAGTGTGTCACTTTACATTAATGGTCAGTCTGTCACCTTATGTCGATGCCCCCCCCCCCCCCCCAGGCCTTATATGGGTGGCGGGTGCATCCCCCGGGCCTTATGTGGGTGGCGGGTGCATCCCCTATGCCTTATGTGGGTGGCGGGTGCATCCCCCGGGCCTTATGTGGGTGGCGGGTGCATCCCCCGGGCCTTATGTGGGTGGCGGGTGCATCCCCCGGGCCTTATGTGGGTGGCGGGTGCATCCCCCGGGCCTTATGTGGGTGGCGGGTGCATCCCCTGGGCCTTATGTGGGTGGCGGGTGCATCCCCCGGGCCTTATGTGGGTGGCTGGTGCATCCCCGGGCCTTATGTGGGTGGCTGGTGCATCCCCCGGGCCTTATGTGGGTGGCTGGTGCATCCCCCGGGCCTTATGTGGGTGGCGGGTGCATCCCCCGGGCCTTATGTGGGTGGCGGGTGCATCCCCCGGGCCTTATGTGGGTGGCGGGTGCATCCCCCGGGCCTTATGTGGGTGGCAGGTGCATCCCCCGGGCCTTATGTGGCTGGCGGGTGCATCCCCCGGGCCTTATGTGGGTGGCGGGGGCATACCCCAGGCTTATGTGGGTGGCGGGTGCATCCCCCGTCCTTATGTTGGTGGCGGGTGCATCCCCTGTCCTTATGTGGGTGGCGGGTGCATTCCCCGTCCTTATGTGGGTGGCGGGTGCATCCTCCCACCTTATGTGGGTGGCGGGTGCACCCCCCACCTTATGTGGGTGGCGGGTGTGCCCCCTTTACATCTGGTGGTGGGTGTGTCCCCCCTATGTCAGTGGTAAGTGCATCCCTTTAAGTGGGTGATGGGTGTGTGTCCCCTTAAGTGGGTGGTGGGTGCGTTGCCCCCTTACATGAGTGGTGGGTGCGTCCCCCTTTGTCAGGGGTGGGTGTATCTCCCCTTAAGTGGGTGGCGGGTGTGTCCCCCTATCTCGGTAAATGCATCCCCCTTACGTGGGTGGTGGGTGTGGCCCTCCCCCTTACATAAGTGGTGAGTGCGTCCCCCTATGTTGGTGGCAAATGCATCCCTCCCCCTTACGTGAGTGGCAGATGTGTCCCTCCCCCTTACATGGGTGATGGGTGTGTCTCCTCTTAAGTGGATGGCGGGTGTGTCCCCTTATGTCAATGGTAAGTGCGTCCCCCCCTTAAGTGGGTGGCAGGAGCACCCCCCCTTACATAACTGGTGGGTGCATCCCCCTTAAGTGGGTGGCGTGTGTGTCCCCCTATGTCGATGATGGGTGCACTCCCTCCCACCCTTTAGTGGGTGTGTCCCCCTATGTCAGTGGCGGGTGTGTCCCCCTATGCTGGTGACGGTTGCTTCCCCTTTAGATCTGCAGTGAGTGTGTCCGCTGTGGTTAAAATATGGCTGTTTTAAGGACACTTGTACATGTACTCTTTACTCCTGTGCCCTCTCTCAACCATATGTGAGAATACCTGTTATACATTTCGGAGCCAATGGTCGAGTGATCAATGTGTTGTCCTCAGGCCTGTTCTATTAATAGACATTTTCTATCGTGATGAAAAAATTCCATCTTTAGACCCCTTTCACACTCGGGCAGTGGGTCTGTTAGCGGTAAAGCGCTTTACCGTTGTTTAAGTGGCGCTTTTCAGCCGCTAGCGGGGCACTTTTAACCCCCCGCTAGCGGCCAAAGAAGGGATTAAAAGCGCCCGTGTTGTGGCACTTCTGAACCACTTTTCATTTCAATGCGCAGGGGCGGTGTCTACACCGCTCCTACACCGCCCCAAAGATGCTGCTTGCAGGACTTTTTTTTTTCCTGTCCCACAAACTCACCGCCCCGCCCCAGTGTAAAAGCACTCGGGCTTTCACACTGGGGAGGCATGAGAGGCAGTTTTCAGGCGCTTTAGAGGCGCTATTTTTAGCGATAAAACGCCTGAAAACCGCCCCAGTGTGAAAGGGGTCTAAGTGTATGTATAATGGGTAGTCTTGCGAGCAACTAGAGTACAATCTGAGTAATATATGTAAGCATCAAGTAACACATTCCCAATATAAATGTGCAAATAAACGCAAAACAAATAATGCTGCGCTAGTGATAATAAATGTATCCAATCTCTTAGTGTATCAATTCTCCTGTGCAAACATGAGTGCCAACATAATAACATGTGAATATACAATAATATAATATCTCGTGTCTATTTCTTCTTGTGATAATAGAAATCCCGTGCTTGAGTGCATTCAAATATTTGAATAATGAAAACGTTAGACGGAAGTTGTAACTTGTTGAGTCTTCAAAAATCCATGCATTGTATCTATTCACCTCAGTGTTCCCTCACAAGAAATGCGCTCACCTCACACTTATGGTGAAATAAAGCTTTTTAGTCACCCCGGACTATAACAGATTATACTTTCCTCCTTGTTGCTCCATTGATGTGCCTCCATTATGACTCGATATATATGAGAGAAAAGAGCTCCAAATAGTGCTTATATAGTTTTTAAACAATCAACACTATTTGGAGCTCTTTTTCTCACATTTATATCGAGTCATAATGGAGGCACATCAATGGAGCAACGAGGAGGAAAGCATAATCTCTAAGTCCGGGGTGACTAAAAAGCTTTATTTGACCAAACTTAAGTGTGAGGTCACACTTTGTGAGGTGAGCACATTTCTTATGGAGGAGCTCTGAGGTGAATAGATTCAAAGCACGGATTTTTGAGGATTTGTGAAGACTCAACTTACAACTTTCGTCTGAACATTTTTCTGACATTTTCATTAATTAAATATTTGAATGTACTCAAGCACAGGATTTATATTCTCACAAGAAGAAATACACATGAATGTATTATATTATTGTATATTCACATGTTATTATGGTGGCACTCATGTTTGCACGGGAAAATTGATATACTAAGTGGTTGGATACATTATTATAGCTAACGCAGCATTATTTGTTGATCTTTATTGTATGGTTTGGTGGAAAAATACCTGATTATTACAGGTGAATGAGCCTGTGCACTCTCCAGGTAGATTAGTTTAGAAGGCAGTAAGTCCTGAGGACATGCTAGGTGATGTCTGTAGGTGACCAGTTTTCTGTACACATCTCTCTCTATTTCCTTGTGACTGCTATCTTTGTATACTTTGTTTTAATGGCTCTGCAGCTGAGACATTTTGTTTTTTTTCACAGCACAGCCAAGGTGGCGGGCGGGCATGCGTGCACGCGCTCCCCCCAACCGGAAGTGCTGGTTCATATATCAGATATGTGATCCAGCGCAGAGAGGCCGCTTTACTTGTGAGGCGGTCGGAAAGCGGTTTATAGTCCACTGTCTAAAATTGCTCTAGTATGATATGCTACTGAGCGCGCCCAAGATGGCTACCTCAAAGTCCATCTGCCCCAACATCTGCCATTAGGTCACAAGGCTGCTGATAAGGCATTACAACCAGCCCTCCTGCACCTGACACTGGCCCCATCAGTTCAAAATGGGGCCCGAGCTGGGGGGCCAGCTGTACTGCCTTATTGCTGACACTTTTGACTCTTGTGGATCCCCCTGCAGTGCTGCAGGCTTTTACTCTTCTTTCTCCCTCCAGCTGCACTGCAGGTTAATCGGTTCTTGGATCTATGCCCCCTTCCACATGATGTCGGGGGGGCCCTGTTTGTCTCCCTCCCCCGCAGTGCTGCTGGCTTATGTCTTCTCCTGCCGGAAGCAGCTGCTGAAGCAGATGAAGAGCGGGGAGGGGACCATTAAATATGCCATTCTTACTGGCCCCTTCCTTTCCTGAATGAACACAATAAGCAATCCATACTGCTCAGGTGTCTATTCATCACTATAGCATAGTCATCTGTGTTTGCTTAATGACAGGAAGCCTCAGAGTGCTTCCCATTCATTCACTGTCCAGTGCAGCTGCAGAGAAAAGGACTGATGAATCCTCCATCCCTTTTTCCTGTCTCAAATGTGAGACATCAGGGGTCTGTTTAGACCCCTGATATTTCATCAAAGCATCCTAGAAGGGCAGTAAAAAAAATGTAATAAATAAAGAAAAATTCTAAAAAGAAAATCTAAAAAAAAAGAAGGGCTCATTCAAATGTTCTTTGCTTTCTGAAGAGCAGTCAGCATTCGGGTCACTCTTCAAATAGCATTTAACAGGAAATGAAGAGGCATATTGGCTCCTCACTGCCTGCTTTAAAGGATGATTCCACTTTTTTGGAAAATGGCAAATAAAAAAATTATAGTATAGTATTGGGTACTATTACCAAATATGATGGACACATACCATACGGCAGTGGGTCAAACAAGCTAACAATCCTCAATTTCTGGTAGTACGGAGCCGCCACGCTGGATACAATGATCAATATGCGGCTCCAAGTCGTGAGGCCGAGCAGCGATGAACCCCGACGGCCAGTCCAGGCCAATCCAAGGAATGATGGAAAGTGAATGGTCACCAATGCCCAAATATAAAATGGAAAAAATGGGCTCCATATGGTGCAGGTCAACCAGGTATGGTTTATTAAAGCATAAAAAATCTTACAGCAGAATGTAAGATAAAAAGTGATCACAAAATGGATAAAAAGATATAAAAGCAATGTGGGAAGCAAAAAGACGGTAACCAGACGCGTTTTGACTCAATAGGTCTTCCACTGGGGCATCATTTTGCCTCCCCACATTGCTACTGAATGTATAAGCTGTTAATGGTACAAGAGGAAGTAGAACCGCCCCCATCATGGCGGGACCGTAAGTAGTGGAGACAGTGTGCGTCTTAGGCCTCAGTGTCAATCCAATGGGAAAAGGCATCTCAAAGACATAGCCCATCCCACCATCTAACACAAATGGCTAATATTGAGATAAATGTGACATATTGATCATCGTATCCAGCGTGGTGTCTCCGTACTACCAGGAATTGAGGATTGTGAGCTTGTTTGACCCACTGCCGTATGGTATGTGTGTCCATCATATTTGGTAAGAGTACCCAACCTCTTATTTGTGAATTCCTTTTGAAGTGTCCATAGGCATACCAACCGGCTCATCTGGATTATATGTCAAAAAGCTTACCGTATATACTCGAGTATAAGTCGAATTTTTCAGCACATTTTTTTGTGCTGAAAGTGCCCCCCTCGACTTATACTGGAGTCAAGAACTTTTCTGCAGCAAAAAATGTCATTTTCCGAACCGACTTTGGGGCCCTGTATCTCAGGGCCACTTGGTACTAGAAACCCCAAATTTGGTATGCAAACCCAGTGGAACTAGTACCACAACATATCCAAAGCTGAAGTTCCTAGCACTAAGTGGCCATGAGATACGGGGCCCCAAAATCGGTTCGGAAAATGTCATTCTCTGCTGCAGAAAAGTGCTTGACGTTTTCTGAACGGACTTTGGGGCCCCATATCTCAGGGCCACTTGGTGCTATAAACCCCAAATGTGGTATGCAAACCCAGTGGAACTAGTACCACAACATATCCAAAGCTGGGGTTCCTAGCACTAAGTGGCCCTGAGATACGGGGCCCCAAAACTGGTTCAGAAAATGTCATTCTCTCCTGCAGAAAAGTGCTTGACATTTTCTGAACTGATTTTTGGGGCCCTGTATCTCGGGTTCACTTGGTGCTAGAAACCCCAGCTTTGGAAATTTTATTGTGCTAGTTCCACTGGGTTTGCACACCAAATTTGGGGTTCTTAGCACTAAGTGGCCCCGACATACGGGGCCCCAAATTCGGTCAACTGTGTCTATCTGCAGCAATGTCATTTCGGGACCCTTTGGGTTCAGAGACCCCAAATTTTGGCTGCAGCTAGGGGGCATCTAGGAACCCTTAACTACCGAGTTTGAAGTTCAGGGGACCTATGGCTGCAAATGGGCACAGTGAGGCATGCAAATGGGCACAGTGATGCTGCAAATGGGCATTGTTGACCCTCTTTTCCACTTACAGTATCTGTGCATTTCTCACCCTCGTCTTATACTCGGGTCAATACGTTTTTCCCATTTTTTTTTTGTGGTAAATTAGGGCCTCGACTTATACTTGGAACGACTTATACTCGAGTATATACGATATCTGGAAAGGGGAATAAGAACTTTTCCCATTTCTCATGTACCCATTTTGGACTGTATTCATGACATCTTATTGTGTTTCACAAGCATAATTTGTATTATATTTATTCACATTTCACACAATTCTAATTTTGTGTTTCGATTGTGTTTATGGTTATTTATGAGTATTGACTACTTTTACCAGTGCTTGCACCCATGTGTACTATATCTTTAGTCACTTGGTTATATGTTTCCACTCACACGGTCAAATTTTTTAGCGCTGCACAAAACTTTTGTATATTGCTTTGAACTTTGAGTGTTAGCAGCTATTTTATTATCTTCATTTTTGGTTTAGCGCAGTATTTTCCCCATTCCCTCTCACTGCTTGTGTGATTGGCTCACTGATTTTCCCAGAAGTCTACACTAAGATACAAGTCAGGGACGAGTGTGTGTAAACACACAATTCCCTGTTCTGTTCTGACAGGAGTGACAGATTGTGTGTTCCTATTAGCTAGGAACCACAATCTGTCACTTCCTGTAGTTAGTCCCTCCCCCTTCAATTAGAATCACCTCCCAGGGAACACAGTAAATCCCTTCACCGCCCCCCAGTGTTAACTCCTTCACTGCCAGTAACATTTTTACAGTAATCAATGCATTTTTAATCGCACTGATTGCTGTATTATTGCCAATGGTTCCAAAAATGTGTCAAAATTGTCCAATGTGTCTGCCATAATGTCGCAGTCACGATAAAAATCGCAGATCGCCGCCATTACTAGTAAAAAAAAAATAATAAAAATGCTATAAATCTATCCCCTATTTTGTAGACGCTATAACTTTTGCGCAAACCAATCAATATACGCTTATTGTGATTTTTTTTTTTTTTTTACCAAAAATATGTAGAAGAATACATATGGGCCTAAACTGGGGAAAAAAATAGTTTCTTTATATATTTTTGGGGGATATTTATTATAGCAAAAAGTAAAAAATAATGCGTTTTTTTTCAAAATTGTCGCTCTTTTTTTGTTTATAGCGCAAAAAATATAAACTGCAGAGGCGATCAAATACCACCAAAAGAAAGCTCTATTTGTGGGAAAAAAGGTACATACAACGTCGCACGACCGCAGTGCCGTATCGCCAAAAGTGCTCTGGTCAGGATGGGGGTAAATTCTTCCGAGGCTGAAGTGGTTAAGCCTGGTCTCCTTTAAATTACACAAGATTTGGTTTAGATTGTTCCTTCTGGACCTGTACATGTCATGCTGTGGGCGATAGCCATTTTGCTGACTTTTTGCACCCTTGTTGATGTGTCTTACCCTTGTTACAAACTGTGAAACAAAAACATTTTTACCTCTAAAATGTAGTTCATTCAAGGCTTGCATAGAACAATGCTGTGAGTTTATGGGTGCTCTCAAGTATAACTACATTGGTCTCTTTTAAAAAACAATAATAGTCATCCTATAAAGGAAAGTATTGTATTAGGCACCAGCTCCTTACAGTGAATTCAAGAAAATCTGATTAAAAGAAGAATTTACATAATGTTCTCCTGAAATGGTACTCTGTTCCCGCCCGGATCGCCTATAGCAACCACTGCTTTAGGAGTTGCGGCCATCGCGTGGATGTCCTCCATGTTTGGTGGACATGTCCACGACTGATAGGATTTTGGTCCCAGGTCTTTGGCCTGCTGGGCACATTGTTTCATTTGACAATCCACAAGGACACTAAATTAGCCTTACTACACTGTCCTATCCTGGGCCTATGCACCCACCAACAGAAATTGCCATCATACTTATTTCTATCAGCCAAGCAAATCATTCCCCAGGCCTGGAAAAAACCTGTGTTCTTGTTCCAGGGAGTGAAAGATCATATGACGTTACCAAACAGATGTCTAGTATTTTAAAGGACTCCCACTCCAAGTTTCTCAAAATATAGGAACCTTGGATCGAGTATGCATTCCATCATTACATCCGTCTAGTATTGGTCCTGTATGACTGACGCGTGAGACAGTCCCGAGTCTATGTCACCCCCACCCCTTTACACTTGGGGTCTCTAACACCTCAATCCTTTCCCTTTTCCTATTTTTCCTTGCTTTGGGTAAGCCTACTCATGTCCTACTGGGCCTCCTCTTTTACTTGTTCATACTTTTTATGGTCCTGGCTTTATTTGCCACCTTACAATGTTTTGTACGTTGGAATGTTTCTTTCTTAGCCCCTGCGTGGGCAAAATTGGTGCTAAATTTGCTCTGTCTTGAAAAACCCAATAAAAATGATTGAACCAAAAAAACAAGAATTTAAAATTACAGCAAAGCTTTATTACAGCAGATGAATTAAAAAACATTTTCCATTAATATAGAATGTGACAGAACACATATGTACATGTATTAATAATGTTTAAAAGGAGTTTTCCAGCTTTGCAACACTTAAGTCTGTTTTTACATGCTTTTCTGATACTTTTACTGATTCTCTTTTTATAGTTTATTTTCTGTTCATATGGGTATAGTTTTTATTGTGGAGCCAGAGTTTTTTTCTTCCTTTTTGTGTTGCCAAGGAAAACTACTAGGGCCATTTGTGTGTTTAAACATCTCTGCATCATAGTGATATACCTATATACTGTAAATAAAGAACTAAATCGTTAGAGAGAAAGGGCATTGTATTTATAAAAAATGTAGAAAAGCTTGAAAAGTCAACAGTAAGGCTGGGTTCACATATGAGAATTGGATGTGGTTTTAACCGCATCCAATTTCCAAAACGTGAATATGACCGGCTTTCAATGGAGCCGGTTCACACGTGTGGGGCAGCCGCGATGTGGTTTTGAAAAGGGCCCTGTGCGTTTTTGGCTCTGGTTCAGGTGCGAATTCAGGGAAAAATTTGCACCTGAATTGGTGAACAGAAACGCACCAGATTCTGGACTGCAAACCACAGCCGCATATATGTGAACCCAGCCTAAATCTTTAGAATGTGGAAAGCCCCTTTTAAAGACCTTCATAAGCAGTCACACACCGCTTACATACATTATAATGGTTTTTGAAATGGTATTCGGCCAGGCATTATGAATTAGATGTTCGCTATCTCATTGTTGTTCATGTATTGCTGCAGGTTTCGGTATTTGGACTCTCCATTAACTTTCAAGTCACTTTCAAGCTTGTCCTTGATTCCCGGATTCATCATTTGTGTTCCTCTCTCGGTGATGTATGACTTCAAGAATTTGAAAAACTGAGATATAGACAATAATAGTGAGTGGCAGAGACCATATTACACAACTGATACACTTTCTTTAATAGTACATTCACTTATCCTATTTAAACACCTACAGTTATGCAGTGATTTCCTTTTTTTTTTTTTTTTTTTTTTTGTCATTTGAAAACTGTCCTTGAGCTCAGAATTCTGTCATTTAAATCTACCATAATAAAGGCCTTCTATTGGCTTGTACTGTTTATTCTAACTTTTTTGCAAGTCATATGGGAGAATGGGGTGGGGGTGGGCTAATAAATTCATAGGCTGGCCATAGACAGATCAAGAAATCGGAATCTATGGGCAGGCTGGTTGTACTAAAGTCGACCCATTGATTGACTTCAGTGCAACCAGCCTGTCAGGATTTTTTCATGCGATAACTGTGGGCAGTTATAGCTAGCGGAAGTGATTTGCTTTCAGAATACAATAGCTCCATGGGAGGGATTCCCCCATCAACACTGTGTTGATGGGGGAATAAAGCAGTTTTCTATATAGTTGTATAGTGTACGGCTTGCTTTACACTGACGCAGCTCCCAGATAGAGAGGCAGTTAAGTAAAAGCAACCATAGGATTGGTCAGGACAGGAGCTTCCTGATGACGCATACTATGATGCGAAACGCGTAGAGGCTGCTGGGAGATTTTTGTACCAGGTGAGCGGAAACGTCCGTAGCTGGTGAGATACGAACGGGAACGAGGGGTGGAGCGCAAGCCGAACAGGCCATCAACATGGGGACAAGGTGCTTTGCGGGGCTACCCCAAAGCACCCTCCCAATGTTGAGGGCATGTTTTCTGGTACGGTTCAGGAAGGGGGGGCGCTCTCTCGTCCCCCCTCTTTTCCTGCGGCCTGCCAGGTTGCATGCTCGGATAAGGGTCTGGTATGGATTTTTGGGGGGATCCCACGCCATTTTTTTTTTTATTTTGGCGCGGGTTTCCCCTTAAAACCCATACCAGACCTGAAGGGCCTGTTATGGAATTTAGTGGGACCCCCCACGCCATTTTTTTTTTTTTTTTAATTTTGGTTCGAGGTTCCCCTCCCTGGGGGGAATTCCATTGCCGTTTTTATCAATGAACTTTTATGTGTATTGTCGGGCCGACAATTCATTAATAGCCGCGAGTAGTTTTAAATGACTTTTTTTTCTTTGAAATGTAATTTTGCTGTCAGACTGTTCAAACACGGGAAACATACCCCCCTTTACAAGCATACTATAGACACCCCCAAGGTACGAAATTTAAAGGAATATTACACTTTTATTGTTTCACTTTAAGCATTATTAAAATCACTGCTCCTGAAAAAACAGCCGTTTTTAAAACTTTTTTTTGCATTGATCCATGTCCCCTGGGGCAGGACCCAGGTCCCCAAACACTTTTAATGACAATACCATGCATATAACCCTTTAAAATTAGCACTTTTGATTTCTCCCATAGACTTTTAAAGGGTGTTCCGCGGCTTTCGAATTGTCCGCGAACACCCCAAATTGTTCGCTGTTCGGCGAACAGCCAATGTTCGAGTCAATCATGAGTTCGGCTCAAACTCGAAGCTCATCCCTACCCTCACAGTCTACTACACAGACATTAAGATTTGCATAACCCTGTCATCTCTGGGACAGTTTATTTCAGAAAATAGGTATTTGCCTTGAACAAAGATGGTTCCAGTCTTTTGATAAGAAAGGAAGATAAAGTAGTTTTTTAAAAAGAATTACTGTGACCTTTTTAAATGGCAATACATACTATTTGGTATGTAAACCCTAAAGGTATGTAAGTGTAAAACATAAATTTATCATTTTGTGGATTTGTAGCTCACCCTTTTAGATCAGAAACATTTGCACCTGGTAATCCTGCCATTCTGAATCTTCATTCCATATGGTAACAATGCTGCCTTGCTGTCTACTGAGGTTCAGCATTGTAACTTTTGACTGCAGACATCCACTGTACACCAAGCTGATGTGCCATTGCACAGCATGCCAGTTGTTTCAGTGTGATTGCTACCACTGGGAATGGCCTCATCCATATGCAGCCAAAATCTGCCCACATACCAGTTGATGTGTAGGCCATGAAAGCTGGCAATGTTACTGCTCCCAGATGTGCACCCACAGCTCTGCATAAACCTGAAGCCTGCCCCAAGAGCTGCACAGCCATGTAAGGTTGTACTATCATAGTATCTTTATCATTTATATACATTACAAGATTGTTGCCTATATAAGTAATGCCGTGTACACACGAGCGGACTTTACGGCAGACTTTGCCCAGCGGACTTTTCAACGGACTTTACGACTGACTTTCTGAATAAAGGGACTTGCCTACACACAATCCAGCAAAGTCCGTCGAATTCGTACGTGATGACGTACAACCGGACTAAAACAAGGAAGTTCATAGCCAGTAGCCAATAGCTGCCCTAGCGTGGCTTTTTGTCTGTCGAACTAGCATACAGACGAGCAGACTTTTCGACCGGACTCGAGTTCGACGGATAGATTTAAAACATGTTTCAAATCTAAGTCCGTCCAACTTTTGAGAAAACAAAGTCCGCTGGAGCCCACACACGATCGAATTGTCCGATGAAATCCCGTCCGCCGGGCAAAGTCTGCCGTAAAGTCTGCTCGTGTGTACGCGGCATAATAGATGTTATGATGTCTGTTGACTTGAATGCCTTAGTCCGAACAAGGACCTAGCAGGGAGTCTTAAAGGAAAACTGTCAGATTTATGTTTCTATATAGAACAGCATGATTGACTAGCCATCAAAAATATGCTTGCAACTACATTTTCAATACTTTAAATTGTTTTAGGGAAGTTATCCTGGGCACAAAATCCACAGTGTGGGACTAAACTTGTCTGACTCAGACCACAGCCTTACTCACAATCCAATGCTTCAATACCAGAGCCATTGTTTGGCTGCTTAGTATTTTATGGTGATGCTTAGAGCCAGTGCAGAGCAGCCCTACACATTGGAGGCAGGGGGAGTCACTTAGCACTGCTAAAATTTTCATTCAATTTTGCACACTGGCTACCAGGTTCAGAGATTTGTAAAGCCTTATAGCATCCTTAGACTATTATCCAATAGCTCTTGGGGATCATAAAAGTAACTTTGTTGGGTTGGACTTTTTTTTAAGATTCCTATAAATAACACTGGCTTCAGGACTGTATATTGTGTCAGTACAAGCCACTGATTAGCACACAGGGCAACTGCAGTCTAAAGATGTGTTATTGTTCAAAGTGCAAAGAATGAATAATTGCTCATAAAATGAATTGCATGTTACTGTTTGTTCACTTACCATTAGTGTGTGTGTATGTGTAATGATAAATAGCAGTAACTAGATGCAAGCTACTCCAGTTCTAGCCTCGATCTTTCAGGTTATGTGCCGAGCGAGTTCCCTTCTACACACTGACTGCACAGGTCACTCGCTCGGCACTGCCGTCATTTACAGAACGCCTTTTTTTTTTTTCAATGATGGTGACTTTACTGCCTCTCCTCTCCACCTCGTCCAATCAAAAAATGCCTTGGATTCATGAAAAAAAAATGCATGGCGTTCTGTAAATGGCAGCAGTACCAAGCGAGTCACTCCCTATGGTTAAAGTGCAGAGAGAATGCCAATTGGCACAGGACCTGAAAGATCACGGCTATAGTAGCGCAGACTATTAGTGATTTGTCAGCTTCCCAAGCTAGCCTCAGGTTTGAGATATACATATTTATGTACAAAGCTGGACCCATATAACTATACAATACAGATCATACCTGGAGTTCAGCTTCAACAACTGTTGAAATACAGAGTCTGATATGCTAAAGGAGTTGAGAATTGTCTCAAGCTAAATTGTGGTTCAGATATGCAATTATGTGAAAAGCAGATGCTTATTTTATCTGCACAATAAGCTTTGAAGTGAAAATTCACATATGTCAGGAGAGTTACAGAAAAGTATCCCAAATCGACAGTTTTTGCTATTAACTTTTAATTTTCTAACATGCTATTATTACTATGATTACAGAGTCATTATTGCTATTATTACAGATTGGGTTGATATCGTTGTTATTATACATTAGGTTGATATTGCTATTACAAATTGGGTTGATACTATTATAACAGATTGGGTTGATATTTCTATTAGTATTATTACAAATTGGGTTGGTATTACTATTACAGATTTGAGTTGATATTGCTATTATTACTACTATTACAGATTGAGTTGACATTATTATTATTATTAATTGGGTTGATAATGCCATTACTATTACAGAATGGATTGGTATTGCTATTATTAGTATTACAGATTTGAGTTTATATTGCTATTATTATGTACTACTATTACAGATCGCGTGGATATTAATAATATTATTGATTGGGTTGACATTGCTTTTATTACTCTTATTACAGTTTGGGTTGATATTGCTATTATTACTATTATTACAGAATGAGTTGGTGTTGCTATTACTAGTATAGTATTATTACAGATTTGCTGTTATTATTAAAATTAGAATAAACTTTTTTCACTATTGCAAAGAATAATGCAAATAAAATAAAACATAAAAATATAATAAAACCCAGTTCAATCCAATTCTACCATGGGAGGAAGCATGCACTGAGGGAAATTGCTTACTTGTACTCTTCCAAATTCTAGTTTTGTCCTCTATTCTGATCCAGTGACTTTGGTACTTGTGTCACTGACCCAGAACAAGCATCCACATTTGGATTTCTGACTTCACTTGCTGCATGCTTGTTCTTATGTCAACAAGTCAAAGTATTGACGAGAGAGACAGCTAGGACACTATACAGAAGGTGGTCAGAGATGGAGGAATGCAAGTGAAAATATTTAAAACATCAGATTGAAATCTACAATCCAACTATGAAACATGCAACACTTTAAATAACTTTTTAACTAAAGTACATAAACAGCCATTACCAAGTCCCTGTTGTATGGATTTCCCAGAGACTTCCATTCTCTCTCTCTAGATGACTGAGCAGCTACGCTTGCAATAAGTAGAGATATTACATAGACTGCCACAAAATAAGACTCTTTCATCCTGAGAAAATAAATGTAAAAATAGAATCTAAATAGAGAGTGTAAAGAATCCACAAGCAGATGTCTACTTCCGCCATTATGGCTACTTACCTTATGGAAAACAGATGCTTAGTCTGTGTCCAGCACTGCTTCCCCGTCATCCGCTGAACAGAGTGACAGCCAGCTTCACTGACTCAATTTATATGCCTTAATGGTAATCTGCTTCCCACACTGAATATGTGTGCAGATGAGCCATATCAGTTGACCTGCTTTGTTCTCCCACAAATAGAGCAGTAATTAGAGTCCTTTTGAGATTGTCATGAAGGATTCAGGGTGTACTCCGGGGAATAGGAAAAAGCTGTGGAATAAAAGTAAGTTTTAATAAAAATCTTGTTTGATAAAACTTTGAGAGGCCACTTGTGCTTGGAGAGGTACTTCACTCTTACGTCATAGATGCTGTTCTGAGAACTGACTCTTGTCATTTTACTAATTTTACTAATAGGGAAATGCATACGTATGTATTTAACCCACACAGCTAATGAATGCAGGAAAAAAAATGCATTATGAAGAAGCTTTTGAAGGTTTATGGGGAGTTCCAATCGTCTTAGGACTGCTACTCAACACAACCAATAAAATGTATTTATGCATTAACCACATGTAGAAGTGTGGCATCTATACAATGTGCACATAAGAGATTTTATTACTAAACACTCAAACACTAAGGAGTGTAGCTATAAAATATTCAGATAGCTATTCAGCCTGTGAAAATGCATGTACATTCATTCTGTGCAAATAGGATCAAAAAGGAATGTTACTAGGCTATTTTCTTTGGGTCGAATGTTTTTCATGCATACGAATAGAGGAAATCAAATGCCTCATTTCGGCCACTAGATGGAGGTGAGGATCATAGGCGGGAAATACTATGCTAGCTCCATCTAGTGGCTCCAGTGCGGTATTTTCTTGATATATTCATATATTAATGAAAGATCTTCAGTCTGGAGAGCCTATATTCTAATACATTTTGTTCTGTCCCCCATTCACACAGAACAAATGCAAATGCAGAACAAATGCAAATGCAGTTTTATGTGACTAATAGCTCTGTTTTTTTTTTTTTTTAATAAATGCACCCCTAAGAGATATTGGATAGTAAGAGATCAGATATGGATATGACTTACCCTTAACCTGGCCATATACAACTTGAAAATTTGAGCCATGGGTAGTCCTGTCAGCACCACCTGGCTCAGCAGAAATTGAATAAAGATCAACTGACCCTGGTGGAAAATATCAGCCAAACATTGACTGAATTTTATCAGATGCACTGTTCCTACTGCTTCCCGAATAAAATAGCTGACAAGGGGGATTCCTCCATCCATGCGGTTTAGTATGGAAGGGGGGAGTCAATAGATTTTCTGTTCTTCAGTCTAGGGCTGAATGAGTGGAAATCTGTAGGTGTATGGCTTGGCTTACCTTTATGGCACTACAGGTTTACTTTCTTCTAATCTATACTCCGCCTTCTTTCTTTAAAGGAGAAGTCCAGCCTGAGCTTTTTAGTCTGGGCTTCTCCTATGGGTCACAGGAGTGCAATTTGTTTTGCACTGCTGTGACCTTTTTTCAAAAATCCCAATAAGCATACATTGATTTGTACAAAAGTTTTTGCGTCTACAAACTATGGGATAGATTGATGGAATTATTATTTATTGAATTCAGTAATTTTTTTTTTTGTGGCACTGTGACATTGCGAAAGACAACTCGGACACTAAGTGACACTTTTTGGGGACCAGTGACACTAATACAGTGATCAGTGCTAATAAAAATGCACTCTTCTGTACTATGACACTGGCAGGGAAGGGGTTAACATCAGGGGCGATCAAAGGGTTAAGTGTGCTCCTAGGGAGTGCTTTCTAACTATGTGGGGGTTGGCTTAACTGGAGGAAAGCAGAGATCCGTGTTTCTGCTTAGCAGAAACACAAGATCTCCATCTTCCTCTGTGACAGAATGGCGGTCTGCTTGTTTACATAGTTGATATCGTGCAGGAGGGCCGTCCTGCCGCAGTATATCTGCGTGGGGTGGTCCTTAAGTGGTTAAGGGATGTTTTTCTTCACTATCTGGCTGTGCCAGTAATACTACTGTATTTTTATGTATGGTTTTTCTTTCTCTTTTTTTTTTTTCTCTGGTTTTTTAGTATTTCGGAGGCCCCATTTTGTATGTTTTAATATATAAAAATAATTTTCCCCCAAAAAAAGTCTGTGTTACAGTCTTAAACTCAACTCCAGCCTTTTTTTTTTTTTTTTATATATAAATGGGGGGTTGAATCTTTATTGCTTTCTATTTTCACTGGACTGGTTTTCCCTTCCTTCTATTCCCAATATCAGAACCTCATTGGAACAGGATGTGCCCAATGTTTCCTCAATGTTTCCTATGAGGACAGAGACCGCATTAACAGAGTCGACCTGCGAGTGGCCGTTTTGGCATCACCTTTCATATTTTGTATGGTGCTTATGGCTTTATTTTGCTATGTTTGTGTAACAGTTTATGAATATATTACCCTCTATCGATGAAGAGTTTTGTGGAATTGTATTATTTTTGCTGTTGTGCAAAATAAAACTTTAAAAAAAAAAAATTGTATAGGTAAAAAAAAAAAAAAAAATCACCTGTCTAAATTTATATTCAGTTCTGCATGACCATCCCACTATAGACATTGACACCTTCCTTAGCTGAATCCTTACTTTCGGAGATATATATATGTGTGTGTTTTCCTGCCACAGCAATCTGACATCCACAAAGTTTTTGGAGCGTCCAGTGTGCTTGGAGCCTTAAGACTGAACAGCTGTTCTTGTGCTTGCTCAGCTTACAGACCCATATACTAAATAATATTTGTGTTTTGGTGTTTTAGTAAAGGGATCACTGTCTTTGTCCAGTAAGAAGTTAGAAGTTGTTAATGTGTTTGCAAAAAGGAAAGTATAATATCATTTTTTACTTATGGGTAAAATCCATTTCTTTGAGTACAGTACAGGATCTTTAGTCCTTAACCATGCTTTATACCTTCAGATTGGATGCAAAAAGGGGGAAAAGGGGGGGGGGGGGTGTTGCATCCCCTATATAACTCCTCCACCTCCAAGCTAGCCTCTTTTTTTTTTTTTTTTTTTTTTTAGCTGGAAAAGATCACAAGCACTCACATATATTTCCCAAAGACAATCTCTGGATATGACGCTGAGCACTTGCACTCAGCTTCTTTGGTCCACCATACTGAAGCCTGTTCTAAGTGGAACCTGTCCTGTTAAAACCGCTGTATGGTCTTGGCCACTGTTCTACAGCTTAATTTCAGGGTCTTGGCAATCTTCTCATAGCCTAGGCCATCTTGATGTAGAACAACAATTCTTTTTTTCAGATCCTCAGAGTTCTTTGCCATGAGGTGCCATGTTGAACTTCCAGTGACCATTATGAGAGTGAGGGCGATGACACCAAATTTAACACACCTTTTCCCCATTCACAACCCTGAGACCTTGTAACACTAACGAGTCACATGACACCGGGGAGGGAAAATGGCTAATTGGGTCCAATTTGGACATTTTCACTTAGGGGTGTACTCACTTTTGTTGCCAACATTTAAGACATTAATGGCTGTGTGTTGAGTTATTTTGAGGGGACAGCAAATTTACACTGTTATACAAGCTGTACACTCACTACTACATTGTAGCAAAGTGTCATTTCTTCAATGTTGTCACATGAAAAGATAAAATAAAATATTTACAAAAATGTGAAAAGCGCATTTCAAAAAAGTTATAAATTGATTTGGATTTTAATGAGTGAAATAAGTATTTGATCCCCTATGAATTAGCAAGATTTATGGATCCCAGGTGTCTTCTATACAGGTAACGAGCTGAGATTAGAAGAACTCTCACTTAAAGGGAGTGCTTCTAAGCTTACCTGTATAAAAGACACCTGTCCACAGAAGCAATCAATCAGATTCCAATCTCTTCACCATGGCCAAGACCCAAGAGCTGTCCAAGGATGTCAGGGACAGGCTACAAGACCATCGCCAAGCAGCTTGGTGAGAGGGTGACATCAGTTTGCAAATGTAAGAAACACAAAGTAACTGTCAATCTCCCTCAGTCTGGGGCTCGATGCAACATCTCACCTCATTGAGTTTCAATGATCATAAGAACGGTGAGGAATCGGCCCAGAACTATGCGGGAGAATCTTGTCAATGATCTCAAGGCAGCTGGGGCTATAGTCACCAAAAAAGCAATTAGTAACACACTACGCCATAAAGGACTGAAATCCTGCAGCACCTGCAAGGTCCCCCTGCTTAGGAAATCACGTGTACAGGCCAGTCTGAAGTTTGCTAATGAACATCTGAATGATTTAGGAGAACGGGGTGAAAGTGTTGTGGTGAGATGAGACCAAAATCGAGCTCTTTGGCATCAACTCGGCTCATGTTTGGAGGAGGAGGAATGCTGCCTATGACCCCAAGAACACCATCCCCTCTACCAAACATGGCAGTGGAAACATTATGCTTTGGGGGTGTTTTTCTGTTAAGGGGACAGGACAACTTCACTGCGTCAAAGGGACAATAGGCGGGGTCATGTACCAACAAATCTTGGGTGAGAGTCTCCTTCCCTCAGCCAGGGCATTGAAAATGGGTCGTGGATGGGTATTTCAACATGACAATGGCCAAAACACGTGGCCAAGGCAACAAAGGAGTGGCTCAAGAAGAAGCACATTAAGGACCTCGACTGGCCTAGCCAGTCTCCAGACCTTAATCCCATTGAGAATATGTGGAGCGAGCTGAAGGTTCGAGTTACCAAACGTCAGCCTAAAACCTAATGATTTGAAGAGGATTTGCAATGAGGAGTGAGACAAAATCCCTCCTGAGATGTGTGCAAACCTGGTGGCCAACTACAAGAAACGTCTGACCTCTGTCATTGCCATAGTCATGTTTTGCGAAGGGGTCAAATACTTATTTCATGCATTAAAATGCAAATCAACTTTTTTGAAATGCGTTTTTCTGGATTTTTTGTTGTGATTCTGTCTCACTGTTAAAATAAACCTACCATTAAAATTATAGACTGATCATTTTTTTGTCAGTGGCAAATGTACAAAATCAGTAGGGGATCAAATACTTTTTTCCCGCTCACTGTGTAAGTGCTTGAAAAACGCATTTTTTACCAGCGCTTTGTAATCGCGTTTATGCGCTTTTTTTAGCTTCGCCATGTTTGGGCGTTTTTTGTAAAATTACACCAAGGACACTCCCAAACTCCCACAATGCATTGGAAACATTGAATTTAACCCTAGGAGCCATTTTAGAAGAGCAGAGAGAGCACTGTCTTCAGCAGGGAGCTGTCTACTGTTGCTAGCTGCGTTCACTATGGATCCAGCCCTGAAGACCATGCAGGGAACACTACTCCTGATTATGTTGCGTCTGATCAGAAGGCGGAGAGAATTGCATGAGAGGACCAGAGTTCGTCGGTACTGGACCCATCCGTTTATGGACCAACGCCTATCTTCCGGATATTTCATCAGCCTATATATTCAGCTGCATAACTATACTGAAGTTTTTAATCTTTACAAGGATGTCTGTTGGCACATTTGACAATCTTCTAGAGAGGCTGTGACCACGTCTTACTCGAATGGACACCCAGATGAGGATGAGCGTGTCTCCTAAGGAACATTTCCTGGTGACACTCAGTTCAGGTATGTCATTATTTTAAAGAAAGAATATAGAATCGCGCTAAACCTATAAGTTTAGAGTGAATATGAGCCACAAACAGATAATAGAGACACGATCATGGAATGATCCAGAGTTCGGCGTGAATCAAAAGCAAATATGATTATGTTGCGTCTGATCAGAAGGCGGAGAGAATTGCATGAGAGGACCAGAGTTCGTCGGTACTGGACCCATCCGTTGATGGACCAACGCCTATCTTCCGGATATTTCATCAGCCTATATATTCAGCTGCATAACTATACTGAAGTTTTTAATCTTTACAAGGATGTCTGTTGGCACATTTGACAATCTTCTAGAGAGGCTGTGACCACGTCTTACTCGAATGGACACCCAGATGAGGATGAGCGTGTCTCCTAAGGAACATTTCCTGGTGACACTCAGTTCAGGTATGTCATTATTTTAAAGAAAGAATATAGAATTGCGCTAAACCTATAAGTTTAGAGTGAATATGAGCCACAAACAGATAATAGAGACACGATCATGGAATGATCCAGAGTTCGGCGTGAATCAAAAGCAAATGTACCAGTGCCTGTATGTTATGTTCTAAAACCATTAATTTTAAAAACATAAGTAAACCATAAATGAAACACCATAGATGGAACAAGGCATATGTGTGACATATATAAGTGAAAGATAATAATAATAAACAAAGTCCAATCACATAAGCAAAATTGAAATATGTGACATCCACCTGTGCAAAATTAAAATGAAATAAAGGTCCATCCACAAGTAAGATCAATCTTCAGAATCTGGTATAAAGAAGACTGTGTTGGGTCCACCACCGTTAGATAAAGAGTTACTTCTTACCAGAAACCCATGATCCCCCGTTACAGAGGATCAAGAGAAGCCTGTAGTAATGATACAATCTCCAGAGCGCACCAAGCAAAACCGCTGCTCTTCGGATCGCCTGTGGTAATGATACAATCTCCAAAGCGCACCAAACAGGACCACTACTCTTCAAACCATCTCATTGTATTCAAGCCCATGAGCGGGTGTGCGTGGCATGTAAAAATATATAAATGCTCCAATAGTGTAAAACCTTTTAGATTTAGTAAAACAAAGTATTGCACTCACAATGTTGTAGCAGTAAAAACGCCTGAAGTCTGGTGCGCCGGCCGGCACACACTCAGGCAAACCCGACCATCTGGGTACACAAACAGCAAGCACGAGGTGACGTCAGCGCGTCGCTCCACCCTACGCGTTTTATAAGAGAATTACGTTGTCCAGGGGCACGGGCAGCTCGCTGCGTCACCTCCCTTTCTACGGTGGCAACCGGACCAAGCCCCATGCTGAGCCACAGTCCACTAACAGACATGCGCAATGATAGTATGTGAACTCGCAAAACCCGCCCGAACTCACGCCGGCAGATAATGATCGGTATAACCTCCCATATATAAAAAAATCAGTGATTAAGAAGAGAAAAAAGTTAAAATTACTCAAAAAAGCCAGGTATCCAACATGTGACCGGGCCAGCATGGTCCGGACACAAAAAAAGGAGACATGGATCCCTGAGATGACCCATCTCTGCCCATTCAGCGGTGGAAGTGGGTCAAATATCAACACTGGTGCCACCTTCAGCTACTGAGCCGAGTGACGCCTAGTGGACAGATCATGTATGACATTTGGACATCCAGAAACTGGATAGAGGCTATACGCCCAAATATCAAAATATATCAAAACAAGAAAGTGTCATGTGCCCCTAAAAATCAAAACACCAGCAAGAGCAGAGCCCGATCTGATCAATCATATCAGATCGGACCTCAAAAGCTTGGATGTACATATCAAAAAGGAAACCACAGAACCACTCTGTTGCCATAAATTGCAACGAGACTAGATAACATCTATGTACAAATGTTGGGTTCAATATTAAAAAGGACGTCACCTAAAGACAAAGTCTGATGTATATGGTGTGGTCACACAGAGTACAACCCTGAATTTACCAATATATGAAAAGAACCTCAGATAATTGAAAAATTTACAATACTGGAACATTTAAATATCTTATCTTTCCAAAGTCACATAGGCAATAAAGCCAAAGTGATTGTGAAAACAAAATGTAAAAATAAAAAAATATGTGAATGTCCCAAAGAGTCCACAGTTCACAGGAAAATACCCGGAAACGGGGGCTAATATCTATGTGGGGGCCACTCTCTAAAGATGGATGGGATGCCATCTAGTGGGCAGCATATAGATTGCAGCTCAACATTTGGCCCATAAATGGCCAATCTGTCTAAAATGGCCCATATTTGGAAGTTTGGAGATATCAACAAAACAAAAAATCATTGTATGAACAGATGGCGTCTATCAACTTATAAGAAAAATCAAAGGGGAGGTTGAAACAGGGAGGACTTGTTTAAAAATATAAAAAATATATAATAAAAAACGGTCCCCAGCAGATAGAGATCCAGAGCAGGAGGCCTAATCATTGGAGGTCATCAGAAATCGGTTTGCCAATTTTTTTGTTTCCTCTGGTGGTAGTTTGGCCTGGCAAGACCAATATATCCTTTTTCTTGATACTAGCCTTTTACTTGACATTTACCTTGAATGTCTTCACAGATTAAAAATATTGCATATTTCAATAAAGTTCAGTAAATTTAATAAAGTTTTTTACATTTCAATAAAGTTCTGTTTTTTGCTTCTTCTTCTTTTTTTTTTTTTTAACATTTCCTTATTTTGTCTTTTTATATGGTAATGGAAAATAATACAACCAAACAGTATGATGTTAACAACTTTCTTAAGTGTAATTAAAGAACTTTTTAAGAAAAAAAAAAGAGGTCAAATCCATTAGCCATTATAACAACTGACCATCAACTGGAAAATAACCTTTTTATCTAATGTCAATAAAATGGGTGACATAATCAAAAAACACAAATTTACTCAAAAGAAATCATAAACATTCATAAACAGGATATTCATAATTGGAGGGATTAGTGGTGACAAATCGATGTCTCTGGTGTTGAGGTGGGGCTGGCATGCTTGCAGGAGGCACATTGTGTAAGTAGGAGGAGAGATCTGGCACATTGTATGAGTAAGCAGAAGGGGAACGTTGACCAGTGTGAGGGCTGCTAGAAGACAGGCTTGGCACATTGTTGGAGTGGTACATTGGTGGCCCAGGAGGAGCAGTGGAAGAGGGACCTGGCACATAGGTGGAGTGGTACACTGGTGGCCCAGGAGGAGCAGTAGAAGAGGGACTAGGCACTATTTCAGAATAGGTAGGATTAGTTGGTTGAACAAAAGAAGCAGTGCTTGAGATGTTGACAAATGGAGAAACTAAAATGGGTGATGTTGGCATTCCACTCCTTTGCGCCACTCTACAGGCCAACACATATGTGTACATGTTCTCCCGTTCAGCATCAAGATCCGAAAGCAGTATGAATAGGCTGCGACAGAAAGTCACATGAGGACGACTGTGGTCCAGGAACACATCGCTTTCTGTTCTGTTTATTCAAATCGGCAATCAGCTGTACAATGCGTTGTTTCGTTTTGGTTGCTGTTGTCTGGATCACGCCGCCGATAATTACCATGTCCACGACTACCACTGGAAGAGTGTGCGTTGCGAACTGGAGTTTCCTATGAAGAAAAAAAGCAGATAATTGATTCTTACAAAAGGGATAGATAGATTTGATTACAGTAAGAAATATACCTGCTCATTTGCCAGATCCATACTCCCAACGTCTGACGGTGGGGACAATGTGCAAAGTTTTGGGGCAACAGTCGCCTGTGCAACACGTCCTTCCCTCTAATCATCCTCCTCATCTGCCTCTGTATCAGCATTCCAGTTGGATGTGGTTCTAATAAAGATAACAGAATTTTTGTGACTAAGGGTACTTTCACACTGAGGCGTGCGGGCGCTGGCGGTACAGCGGCGCTAAATATAGCGCCGCTTTACCATCGTTTTAGCGGCGCTATTCTTGCGCTAGCGGGGTGGTTTTAAGCCCCTCTAGCGGCCGAAAAAGGGTTAAAACCGCCTGCGGCGCTTTGCCGGCAGGTTTGCAGCGCTGCCCTGTTGTTTTCAATGGGAAGGGGTGCTTTAGGAACCGTAAATACACCACTCCTACAACGCTCCAAAGATGCGGCTTGCAGGACTTTTTAGACCACCCTGCAAGCGCACCGCTCCAGTGTGAAAGCCCTCGGGGCTTTCACATTGGAGTGCATTGAGCGGCTCTTTCAGGGAGCTTTGCAGGTGCTATTTTTAGCACTTTAGCGACTGCAAAGCGCCTCAGTGTGAAAGCAGCCTAACTAAAACTGTTTTAAGAAAAATAACGTTTTAGTTATCTAAAAAGTTTTTATGTTAATTTTTTGGTAAAAAAATTACATAATTTTTAGAATTTACAAAATAAAGCTCTAAAAATTGTAGTTTAAAATTGAATTTTTTAAAAGATGTTTAAAATTTGTTGAATATTTAAAAAAAGTAATAACGTTTCAATACATATTTTAAAATAAATTTGAAATTTTTTTAAAAAGATGAATAATTTATTAAAAACAATTTGTTAAAAATATTAAATGTTTAATTTATTGTTTAAATTCAAATAAATTTAAAAACTAAACTTACAAAATGCAAACAAATTATTGTTTGAAAAATTTAAAAAAATTAGTTGATTTATTTTAAATATTTAAAAAAAAATAGTAAAAAAAATTGTTTAAAAAAATGCACATAAAAATGTAATATTTAAAAAAAAAAATTGTTAACAATGTTACATAAAAATATACTCAATACCAATGCTACATCACCCCACTGGCCCCTCCCTGCAATAAAAATTACTTATGCTCTCGACTCCATGGACCGGCTTAGGGAAACAAGCTCTTCTGTTAAGGGGTGCGGCCTAATAGTTGAAGGTGCTCCACTGCGCTCCGCAAGCAGCTTATCTTTCACTTCCCTCCTTATTTGGTCAACTAGTGACTTCCATCGAGTCTGTATAGCCTCACCTGACAAAAAAAGGGACTTGAGCATTCTTGCAACTATATACAACATGCACATAAATTTTTTTTTACATATATGCACTTACTTCGATTGTTCTTCTGCCTATGGCTCATTTCATCCCAGTCCTCCGTTAGGCTGCGGCAGATCTCATTCCAGTTGTTCCTTTTGGATACACGGTCCCCATGTCGAGGGTGAGACAAGTCCCAAACTGCAGGGTGCATTTGCACTGCAGCAATGAGCTGCAACTGTGAAACGTCCTTTGCCATTTTGCACAGGACTCAGCAGATGTGTGTGCAGCAAGAGGGGAAGTGGTCTGCCCAAGAGGGGAAGTGGTCTGCCCAAGAGGGGAGGATCAGAGGTCAAACTCTGCTTCCTGTATGCACAGGATTTCCTGGTGTGTGTGTGGTGTGTTTTTTTTTTTTTTTTTACTCCGACATCACAAACACGCGTTTTGTGCGTTTATGAGCGTTTAATGTTTTTCAGCATTTTTTGTGGTTAGAAGAACAGCTCCTGAATGCGATTGTAGGGCGTTCAGACAACAGCACATAAACTCCACTGCTGATAAATGTCCATGTGTGCATGGACACATAGGATAACATAGAGGGGTGTTTATGGGCTGTTTAAAAAAAAAAAAAACGCTCAAACTCCCAAAAACGTCCGTTTATGAGCTTCAGTGTGCATGGAGCCTAAAAGAGGAAAATACCGAAAAAACACAATTATTATATGGTATATGGGTCTGTAAGTTGAGCAAGGACAAGAGCAGCTGTTCAGCCCTAAAAGAGGAAAACACTGAAATAACCACTATAAATTATACCAAACTCTTGTACTGGGCAAATGGAAAATGAAGTGTACAGTACATTGATAGCTAACCTTCTCTAGACCATTTTGACATTTTACAGAGAATGGTGAATGATTACAAAGTACATTCTGTAAGCGAAATGACATAGAAGGCTTCTTCATGCCTTCCTGTGAATAGAAATTGGGTTTGGGTCATACTCATTAAAACCTACATTTAGGAGAGTAACCATTTTCTAAAACATATTTTCTTCTAACTTAGAAAGTTTGGCCCTTGCTTTATGGTAACGCTGTTGCCATTTATGCTATTCTTGTGATGTCGTGTACATACTGTCATCCTGTATTCTATACTTACTGTATTGTAAAAGAAGAAATAATAGATGCCATATTTTTGTTTTTTTGTTTTTTTTTTAACATAAAATTTATTAAAATTTCAAAAAAACAAAAGACAGTGATACATTCTCATCAGTCAGAGTAATTTAAGTAATGCATAGAAAAAAGAAGTCATCGTCAAGAAGCAGTATTGCAATATTATTTAGTCGGGAGTGACATTTCGAATTTCAATCTAGAGACAGATATACCTACGTATGGGGATAGAAGTACGAATAGAAGTAAAAATAGAATAGAGATAGTGGGGTGGGGGAAACACAGCCCCCTGCAAAGACAGTGGGCACCCAGTCCCATGTAGAAAGTAGTAGTAAAAAAAAAGGGGGGGGTGGGGGGAGAGGGCATATTCAACAGAGACAGTATAAACGCTTAGGGGATAGTTCCCCAAAAGGCTCAGGTGTAGTCAAGTCATATTTATGATGCCACCAGGATACTGGATTCTGAACCCTACTCCAGAGTTAGCTGCTTCTCAAGAACTCACGCCGCCCAAACCTTATCAAACTTTTTCGGGCATTGCGTCCCATATAAGTCAGTTTATATAGAGGTATTACTGAGTTCACCAAGGTCTTCCACTGGTGGACTATCGGGGGGAGAGGCTTATTCCATTGTAGCAGCATTGCTTTCATGGCATAGAAAGCTGCATAGAATACAAATAGTGTTTTGATTGGGGGGCTTCCAATGTGTTGCCGATACCAAGTATTAAAGGTATCAGGTCACAGGGGACTAGTAATTTACCTATAGAGTCGATGTCGTCTACCACTCCCCTCCAAAAGGTTTGTAGTTGCTGACAGGACCATACAGCATGAAAGAGGGAGCCCACCTCCGAGGCACATCTAGGACAAACCAATCTCCTATCAGGTTAGATTCAGGCCAACTGTTTTAGGGAGTAATACGCTGATGTAGAAACTTGAGTTAAATTAATCTATCCCTTGCTGAAATCATAAGAGGGAGATATTGTTGGATACCCTCTTCCTAGTCATCATCGGATAGTGCAGGTATATCTGCTTGCCACACCAAGAACAGATGAGAAACTTTAGAGGTGTCGAGCCCATCCAAGATAGAGTACAGAGCGGATAGGGGCTTAAATTCCTCCGACAAACTCAGTAGGTTTTTTTTATATCATTGCCCTCTAATATTTATAGGTTGGGGTAATTGGGCCTGAAAAGCGTGAAGGAGTTGTAAATATCTACCCTTTTTAGAGCATCAAAGTTAAGCAATCCATCAGGAGAGACAATATCTGCCACTGTTTTAATTCCAAAGCGGGCCTACAGGATCCGGGATGGAGTGAAAATGCGCCAGTCGTGGGTTCCCCCACAGCGGAGTGTGTGGGGACCAACTGTTAGACTCTCTCACCTTGGGGGGCGTGGCCGGATGTGAAGGAGAGAAGACGTGCCGAGGCTGAGCTCTGCTCTCACACTGATCCTGATACCTATCCTCGCTCAAAAATCACACCTACTTCCACCTAATCCGGCACCCTGGGGTCCAAGAGGTCCTACAACACCAAGCGGACATCCCCGCCACCACCGGGTAAGACCCGTTCATCATCTGCGGCCTGTACCCGCTCCTCGGCCGCCGCCATCTTGCCCACGAGGCCTCCTGTCTCCACAATGTCGGCCGGTACACAGACACAGACCCTCTCTGAGCTGTCTGCAGCCCAAGTAGCCTCACATGCTGAGCTTTTGGCTGCTATAAAATCGGGCAATGACTCTGTCATGGTCAAGATAGACCACCTATTCACGGATGTCAGCCTTATAAGACATGATATGGACAAATTTAGGTCCCGGTTTGCTGAGGCTGAAGGCCGCATCTCCCAGCTAGAGGATGATACCAGAGCTGACTCTCGGGACCTCCGTGCCCTGCAATTGCAAGTGAAAGCCCTGCAAGAAAAGTCCATAGACACTGAGAACAGACTGAGGAGGAACAACATTCGTGTCATAGGTCTCCCTGAGAGAGCAGAGGGGTCTAAACCAGCTGAGTTTGCAGAATCCTTCCTCCTCTCTCTCCTGGATATTCCTGCCATGCCTCCTACATATGTAGTGGAGAGGGCCCACAGGGTTCCCCCTGCTCCCCCTGTACCTGGAGCTCCACCAAGACCATTCCTCCTCAGGCTCCTGAATTACAGGGACCGGGATAAACTGCTTGCTGCAGCCAGGGAAAAGCAAGAATTACGCTTCAACAACGCAAAAATAATGCTCTTTCCCGACTATTCCCCAGAGATACAGCAGAGACGCCGATCGTTCACAGAAGCAAGACGCCGCCTGAGAGACAAGGGATTAAAATTCAGCTTACTTTACCCTAGCAAGCTTCGTGTGATTGATGGCGAAAGAGCCCACTTCTTCATGGATCCTGATGCAGCTCTTTCCTGGCTGGATGGTCGTGGCTAAATTGCAGCTCTATATCCCCAGGTACTGTGACTTGGCTTAACTAACCTGCAAGCTCCAATCCTCTTATTTTCCCCCCTTTCCACTTGGATCTATCATCATTAATTTTTACCTACCCTCGGGGCCATATCATCTGCTGCGGATCTCCGTTCTGCAAATTTTTCAAATGTCACATTGTGATTCTGATCCCATCTTCACTTGCATGGCAAGCTGACCCCCTATGTTTTTATTTTTATCTTCGTTGGACTTTTATTTTTCTCCCTCCCTTTTTTCTTATGTCCCCTATCTCACGTCCACAGCTCCAGTTTGGTAAGATATACACCATGTGTGTGAACTGAGCTTTATATTGAGAGCCGGACTGCTCACCCTCCGGTTGAGCGAACCATACAACCTATCCCAGCAGGACCTCCACGCAACAAAACCCTCACCTGCCCTCCTACACTCCCCCTCCATCGGCCCCCAATCGGAGGCGGTCTATCACCCCACTGTTGAGGGGAATAAGTCCCTACCCCCCCCTACCAAGATCACGGACTGGTCTGCAGTAAAAACATTGCAGAGTGATAACCCTATCTAAGGGTACACCTACAGTTAGAAGTTGTTTTTTTTTTTTTTTTCTTTTTTGGGTAAAACTATTCCCGCTCTCCTCCCCAGGTTTTCTTTTTCTTTTTCTTCTGGAGAGGAGATGGGAATTAGTAGGATAAGCACTCAGTGCTTGGGTCTGTTATGTTTTAGTTTGTTGTTTTTACTGTTAGTTTCTAAATGGTTGCTGCAGTGGTCAATTGCTACCGCTACACGGTGGTGTGGTTCAGGGATTTTGCTGTCTGTGAGTTACTCTCCCATATGCCCCCCCAACTATCCTGTGCTGCACCGGTTTCCCTTCTACATATGGCTACCTCCCTAACTGAAAAATTTACTGTCCTCTCATGGAATATCAGAGGCCTGAATTCCAAATTCAAACACGCACTATTAACCAAATACCTGAAACTCCACTCCCCTCATATTATTCTTCTCCAAGAGACTCACCTCACAGGCAGCAAGGTTCTGACCCTAAAAAAAACCTGGATACAGAGGTCCGTGCATGCTACATACTCCTCCTTTGCAAGGGGGGTCTCAATACTAATTGCCAAGAAATTTCCATGTACAATTGAGGAAGTATGCACGGACCCCCAGGGTAAATTTGCTATTTTGGTGTTTACACATTGGTCCCAGAGATATATTGTGATAAATATATATATACCTCCACCCTTTTCTCCAAGCCTTCTCTATACAGTTCTGGAAAAAGCAGCCCCCTTTTGTCCCGGGAAACTTCTGGTAATGGGGGATTTCAATGCTATTCTCTCCCCGGATATGGATAGACCTGCCCCCCCTAAAAACCACAATTCTGACTTACTCTCCTGGGCACGGGCAATGGGCTTGGAGGAGATATGGAGATGGAGACACCCTGCCCTTAGGGCCTACTCGTGCTTCTCGGCTTCCCACAAGACTGCCTCAAGAATAGATTTGGCCTTCTCCAACCAATCGCTGTTAGCAGACGTAGTGGAGGCCTCCTACCTCCCCAGTGGCTTATCCGATCATAGCCCTCTGGTTGTGGAGTTCCGCTCGTCTGCATGTCGTGATGCGGCTTTGTGGAGGCTGGGGGCGCAGTGGATCTCTCACCCTGAGGTGGCAGACATTATTCCGCCCGGGTTGGTAGATTTTTGGGACCACAATAGGGAATCTTCATCTCCGCAAATAGTATGGGACACATTCAAGGCCTATGCCAGAGGCCTATACATTTCCACCATAGCCAGTGTTAAGAAACAACAGGGCCAACAAACTCAGCTACTCCAACAGTCAGTTGATGATCAGGCTGCAGTGTTTAGTGCAGACCCCTTGCCCTCTCATTTTGACTCGCTAAATGCAGCTCAGAGTGCATTAAACATACATATGTCAGAGGTCACTAGGCTAGACATACACAAAGGTAGACAACGGTTCTTTGAGCAAGGGGACAAAAACGGTCGGTTCTTGGCTATGATGGCTCAACACGACCATCCACTCACAGTTGTCTCCAGCCTACGTTCCTCAGAGGGAGACGTAGTGACGTCCCAGTCTGCAATATTGGAGGCTTTCGGTGCTTTCTACGGGAAGCTCTATGACTCCTCTCTCCCCTCCGATTTCCGACCCGAGTCACTACAGGACCTCTTGCATCCGCTAGCACTCGGTTGGCTCTCGGACACGGAGAGACAGTCACTGGTCCAGCCTTTTACGGCACTGGAAGTTTTAAACGTTATCCGCTCCTTCCCCACCGGTAAGGCACCAGGGCCAGACGGACTCCCCATTGATTTCTATCGAACTCACTGCGAGCTGCTGGCACCCATTCTAGCCCAGCTGTATACTACCTGCTTGTCCAAGGGTGATCTACCTCCATCAATGCACCAGGCATACTTGACCTTAATTCATAAGCCCCCCAAGGACCCGGAGCTATGTGCATCATACAGACCGATCGCATTATTAAATAATGATCTTAAAATTTTGACCAAACTCCTAGCCTCCCGTCTTTATCCATTGTTGCCATCAGTAATTGATCCCGACCAAACAGGTTTTATGCCTAGGAGGTCCACCGATGTAAATCTTAGACGACTCTTCACAAATATCCATACCCAGCATTGTAATTCGGGGACAAGGGCCATAGCTTTATTGGACATAGAAAAGGCTTTCGACACTGTGGAGTGGCCCTTTCTTTGGGAGACTCTCCGGAGGATGGGCTTTCCACTAAAGTTTATTTCGTGGTTACAGACGATATACAAGTGCCCCACATCTTCGATACGACTTGGTTCCAGTTTGTCGTCTCCCTTTAGACTGTTTAGGGGAACTAGACAGGGCTGCCCTCTCTCCCCGGCCTTGTTCGCCATAGCCATTGAGCCAGTTGCTGAAGCCCTGCGTACATCGCCCCACATTAAGGGGCTGCGTGTTGGCTTGCTGGAAGAGAGGGTAGCCCTGTAGGCAGACGATATGGTCCTTTTTCTTGCAGATGCTGGTCCGTCGCTCCAAGGAGCACTGTCAGTTCTAGACACATTCTCTGAGGTAACGGGTCTGCGGGTTAATTGGTCGAAATCCACCCTATTTCCGATAGATCAGGAAGCTAAGAACACATCTCACCCTGACAGCCCGTTGAGATGGGTAGACACCTTCAAATATCTTGGGGTTCAGGTCTCATCTCATGCCCAAGATTTCATTAAACTAAACCTCGACCCAGTGTTGGATGATATGAGACCTAAACTCAAATCATGGAGCAATTTACCTCTATCGGTTTGGGGTAGAGTAAATCTCCTCAAGATGAAAATTATTCCCAAATTCACCTACCTTTTTCGTCACTCCCCGCAGTGGATCCCCAAATCATTCTTCACCAAACTTAAATAAAAATTCTCAGATTTCTTGTGGGGCCCCACCCCACCCAGATACAAACTGTCTACCTTGATGAGTCCAACATCTCAGGGCGGCATGGCTTTCCCGGACTGCTATAAATATTTCCTAGCCTCACAGTTAGTGACGGTGGTCTGGTGGTTAGTCCCTGACAAAACCGATGCGGCCTCAGCTTTGGAAGCTACAGTGGTGGGTTCCTGGGAGACCCTCCAGCTTTTAATACATAGAGGACCACGCGCCCCACATCCACTAACCCCCTCCATGCACACTACCTTGCGAGCATGGCGAACGGGTCTTAATATAGGAAAACACAAACATTCTGAACCCTCCCCTAACGCCCCGTTGTGGTCAAACCCCAATTTGCCACATTTCCTTAAGCTTACAGACCCCCAGGTATGGACTAAATACGGCATCAAATTAATATCACAAGTTATATCACAGACTTCGTTGCTTTCCTTTGACCAGCTATCCTCAATGTACAACCTACCGAAACACTACCAGTTCCGCTATTTTCAATTAGCTCATGCATTTGCTGCCCAATTTCCTCATTCCTCTTGCATCCTGACTCAATCCGAATTGGAGAGGACGCTTCGATACGGCTGCGCTGAAAAACCTACTTTGCGTTTGTACGCGCACCTGATATTTGTGTCCTTACCATCTCTGGATGGACTCTGGTCCCGTTGGCAACGTGATATTCCTGCGTTGGATGACGACGACTGGAGCGACGTCTGGGATTTCCCCTTCAGGTCACTCGTTTCCATAAGAGACAGAGTGGTACAATTTAAAATTGTTCATAGGGCCTATTTTACCCCACATAGACTACACCTGATGAACCCTCAGCATTCCCCGGAATGCTGGAGATGTGGCATATCTCCAGGGGACTTCGCACACATCTTCTGGCACTGTCCAAGATTACAACAATACTGGAGAGAGGTACTTGATCTAACTAACAAGGTGGCCTCAACCAACCTTTCCCCGCTGATGGAGATATGTATACTGGGCCTGTTAGAAAATGTTGTTCCAACCATAGCCAAACGCACTTTGATCAGTTTACTACTCTTTTATGCCAGGAAAAATATCGCAATGCAGTGGAAAAAACCCAACCCCCCATCAATTACACAGTGGAAACATCTAGTTAATGGGAACCTCCCGCTATACAAAGACACATATGCTAACAGAGGTTGTCCTTTGAAATTTGACAAAGTCTGGCGTAAATGGATGGAAAAAATGAATATCTCACAATAAACACAGATTTACAGTAATTTTCAGGTCAAAATACTGATTAGAATAGCGCGCTTCTAGGCCCAACTGTCTGCAACTTCAGGCTTGTATATGTAACTGTACTCAATTGACTATTTCCCTCTGAGGAGGACCATTTGTACACTTATATCACTGTTATGTAACCTGGCAACTCACGCTGTCAAACGCTTTGTTTAACCAGATGTGGTGTTGATGTACTGTAGCGACCAAATGTTACTGTATTGTTTGTCTCAAAAATCTTAATAAAAATATCTTTAAAAAAAAAAGACTCTCTCACCTTGGCTCTAACAATTTAGGTCAAGAAAGATAAACTACGATAGGTCCTTATGGATTATAACACCCAGATACCTGAACTGTGAGACCCGCTGCAGTGGGATATTTGCTGGTAACAAGGCATCTGTAGAATGAAGAGCAAATATAACAGATTTTCCCCAGTTAATACATATGCCAGGGTATCTTCCAAAGGTGTTGATAATCGACAAGGCTACCTCTAGTGAGTCAGTAGTGTTCCTAAGATTCAGAAGAGTATCACCAATGTAGAGGGATATTTTTTCTTGAACGGGACCTATAGGTATTACACAAATTGCACTGGAGGAGCGCAAAAGGATCGCCACTGGCTATATGGCCAACGTGAAGAGCTCAGGTGAAAGTGGGCAGCCCTGCCTGGCTCCTCTGTGAGGGTAGAAGGGTGGGGAGAGAATTGACCCAGTGCGTACTCTAGCCCTCGGAGTTCTGGACAGGGCCCTCACCCATGAGATAAATTTAGGGCCAAAACCAAAATGATACAGGGTCTCCCAGAGATAATTTCATTCCACCGAATCAAATGCTTTTTCAGAGTCCAGGGAGGCCACTGCATCAGAGAGGGTGAGAGAATCCTTTGAGCCCAGGACCATGTACAGTCTCCGAAGGTTAATGTCCGTCCCCTTGCCTGGCATAAATCCAGTTTGGTCTTCATATATCAGGGTAAGAATAACCTCATTAAAGTGGATGTAAACCCAAATTTTTTTTAATGTCATAATGTAGAGTATAAGATTTCCTATCATTTGAGCCCAGTCTTGTCACACAGAGTTAATCCATCTCTGAGCAATCCTCTTTTATTGTTCAGTGAGATAAATCTTGACAAACAGAGAAAAACTTTGTCAAATACTCCCCCTTGCTGTGAGTGACAGATGATTTACATATCTCGTGCACTAGCCTAAGACACATGCATTATTTTTTAATTCCCTCCCACTCCTTTCTTCTGCTGCTCTGCCAGGATTGGATGTTCCACACCTCAGCATAATTGGGCATGCTGAAGTCATGTGGTTACTTTCCTGTCTTGTCACTGGATGTTAGAGATCATAGCAGAAGTTCAGTGTAAGAAATACAAAGGAGAAAAATGCATGTTGACAAGGGGAGTGTAGACGTGGGCGGGTAGTCTACTGACATCACGACTCCACCCACCGAGCTCCAGACAACAGACCCACCCACAGAATTTGCAGTTTTTCGGCTCTCATAACAGACAGAGGGGAGACATTTGACAAGTAAAGATACATTTGGGAGACATGTATATCCTTATAGATAACCCCTATGGCAGTGGTTTAGAAAGGATGACATTGGGTTTACGTCCACTTTAAGCCTCCTAGCTAAGACCTTGGTAAGAATCTTAGCATCGGCATTGAGCAAGGAGATGGGGCGGTATGAGGCACATAGCTCTGGGTCCTTACCCGGTTTAAGGACTACCACTATAATCGCTTCAGCCACGGTAGCTGGAAGAGTTTCTTCTTTTAAGGTCTTAACTATCATCTCATGTAGTTTAGGTGTCAACTGTTCCCCGTATTGTTTATAGAACTCAGGAGGGAGGCCATCCACTCCTGGAGTCTTTCCGGCCTCCACAGTACTGAGAGCTTGCTGAATCCCCCCAAGAGTAATTGGACTTCTAAATCTAAATGTTCAGGAGCTGCATCGGCAAGAGTGGGAAAGGTCATCTGCCCAAGGAAGAAGTCCAACTCCTCCCCCTAAATAGACCGCCTTGGAGGAGAATAGGACATTATAATATGAGGTGAAGCATCATTGACGGCCAGCGGGTCAACCACAGGTATTCTAATGGCATCCTGTACACGAGCTATGGTGGCTATTGGTTGCTCCCTAGATAGCCAAGCTAAAAGCCATCCAGTTTTCTCCCCCTGCTCAAAGATGCACTGTGTTTGCGCCAGTTGCTGTTTCTTTGCCTTCGCTACCTGGAGAAGCATCACCTCCCGGTAGGCCGCCTGCATATCTAGATTTAAGAGGTAATTTGGTTTTTAGATAGAACATATTGGGATTTGAGAGTTTGTGCCTTTGGCCTCAGCCTCTTCAATAGTAATAGCAGCATTGTGGCGTGCTTGAGAGATAGAAGACTGGTAAAATCTTCTGATATATGCTTTAAAGGCATCCCACATATTATCCAAGGAGGTAGACCCAGCGTTTGTCAACCAAAATTCAGAAAGGAAGTTGGAGATTTCGACTTCTATCATAGTGTCAGAAATCCAGTAGCGAGATAATCGCCACAGTCTCTCCGATGGAGGTGTCCTAGTTTGCAGACAGCAGAGCATAGATGCATGATCTGATATGCCCCATGGAAGCAACCCACCACTAACATAGACCAGATCTATGCCGGACAACGTATTATAGAAAGCAGAGTGACTGCCGGGTATCTCCACCTCCAGACATCTGTCAGGTCATAGAGAGACACCCACCGGGACAGGGGAGAATCCATACCAGCCCCAGGAATTAGTTTATCTAGAGACGGGTTCGGAAACATATTGAAATCGCCAGCAATAATGATATTGTCAGTTTTGTATTCAGAGGAGTCAAATGTTTTAAGAAGGATATTATCGCAGGTGGTGATGTGTATATATAAACCAAGAATCAGCATTTCAACTGCATCAATAACCACATGTAGTAACACATACATACCCTCCGGGTCAGTTTTGACATCTAACAGGTCGTAAGTTAGGGACTTTTGGATTAATATATTAACCCCTCGTAACCCTGTATTAACCCTGTAGGAAGGCCCACAGGTCTTCAAAATGGCCACCGATCCACATGGTGACTACAACAAAAGCCAGACCACAACAAAATGGCGCATTTTCCCGCCAAAACTGAAATCCAATACAAAGATGGATAAACATTTCAAAGTTCACACACAAAGGAATTGAAAATGGCCGACCGTAGTCACATGGCAGACAACAAAAGGAAATAGCAGACAAAAACCATTTTCCTGACAAAACCAAAAATTTCTCCCCACAAAATTACACATTTGAGATACTAAATGAACACTTAGACAAACATTTAAAAGTGTTAGAAGTTAGGAAAAAGCACAACTTAGGAACACATGCTATCCAATGAAACAACAAAGCCACATAACCCACTATCACACGGCTGAAACATACCCTCTCTTCTCAAACTCAGTTCACATCAGCTTTCACAGGAACAAGACATTAAGAGATACAAACAGTGAATGATTGCATGTTCTTTTCATCTCAAAACAAAACCTTTTTATTGTCCACAGGAAGCAGCCAACTTTCACCATTGTAAAATGCTTGGCCGCCCCTCCCCCAGGTCGCATGCCCACTTGAAAATGCAGCAGCCATCTTCAAACCAAAAGCTTTCCTCAAAGTCCACTAACCATCTGTGTCTTGAGACAATTAAACACTCTACAAAACTCATGCAATCTACTTGTCCCATACATAAGTAATAATTACAATTCATCCATTTCTCACTTCTCTCCTAATCATACATTTCTATTTCTCATATACTTATTACACAACATACAGTTACTTACACATACACACAGCAAACAGTCTCCTTACACAAACATTTGAGATACAAATCACACACACACGCAGGCACACACCAGACATACGATCAAACTTCCAGCAATATGTCAAAAGATGAAAAATTAGCTCTTTTGCAGATCCTCTGCAACACATCGGAAAGAGATGTCCTAGACTGGGATCTGTTCTCCCCCCCCCCCTTCCGATGTGGAGGGGGGCTCTGTCTACTCCATAAAGTACCTGGCTCGCCATTCTGTCAGCGAAATTTGGCTGCACACAGAGCACACAGCCAAATCTCCTGTTTGTAATAAATAATAACAATTTTGTCTAATGATATAAATGCATCTCACCTTTTGATCGTATGCCATCCTCTGGTGTGTGCCTCATTCCCCACAAACAGACATCAGCTCCTTCTTACATTCTCATCCCAGCAAGACTGAATGCCACAGCCCTCTGTCTGCCTCTTTTATTCAAAGACAACAAAAGCAATCACAAACAGGAAGCCCTGGCCCCAACAGCCAATCGCTTCCTTCACAGGATATGACCTCACAGGATATGACCAAACAAGGATATGACCAAACAAGGATATGAGTTTATACAACAACCAAATGCCGATGACTAGAGTTCTCCGTGGATGGGAGATTATCTGCAGGTCATGGCACCCCAAATATGTTGATCAAGCATACCGGGGTGACAAGAGCAAACAACCGCTAAACCGATAATGTCTTTGCAGAGCGAACTCACCCCCACCAGATGATCGTTCTGTGCATTACACAGGGGCCCTTTGCTGGCGGACATGTCTTCTCTCCGCAAACACCTCTCTCCAAACACCAGGAAGTTTTCCACTACCTAACAGGTATCAACCAGCGTCAGTCTACCCCAGTCAGCTCTTTAGAGCGGGCTGCGAGAGAACAGACACTGGGAGACTCTTATGACAATACATTAATATAAAATTTTCCACAACAGAAACGAACTTCCTCCAGCGTCGCTGGATCCACCGAGCAGTCTGTGTCGCCATGTGTGAGCGGCCTACAGGAGTCTGCTTCTTCTACTGCGGGGACGCCTTAGAAGCGGAAACATTCTTCCATCCAGAGCCGAATTTACCCTTTCTCATCCCCGGAGGTCACCGGGGAGTTATAGCAGGGGTTAAGTGAAGGTAGATCCTGTTATAGCCGGATAAAAGTAACATGTGTAAGCGGAGCTCCGATCACACACGTCCACTAAGACCACCATTGACCTTGTCCCCATAGATTATAAAAAGAAAACAAATCAGAGCAATTTAAATAACCCTTTTCTATAAAAGCTGCTGAACACCAAGGGTCAATAATTCAAATCCCTGAGGCAAAAATATAAAAAGACAGCGCAGCGCTAAAAAAACAAGTCCATAAATCAAAAACAAGCCAATCCGTGAGGTCTTCAGTGATGATATACAGACAAAGCATGCAGGTGACTTCGTGGGAAAACGGAACCTCCACCAATAATTGAAATGGCAGCTCACCTCACAGAGTGGACCCTTTAATTATAGAGGGTCTGATACACTTTCCCACTCGGGGTATATGAGGATGAATCCCCATAGATTCCATGTTTTCCCATCCCGCGTATAGTCAAATGACGGCCGCAAGGTGTCTCTTATCCTGGGCGGCCGTCATATGACGTCCTTGGCTTCCCAGCCACTAGGGGGCCGCGCGCGTGTGCCCGCCGCATCACTCGGGGGCTGATGTGCATGCCTGTTGGCCACGATGTCTGCCAGGCACCCACGATTGCCGGTCACAGAGCAGGGATGTTACACACAGATCCACGTCCTGTCAGGGGAGAGGAGACCGATTGTGTGTTCCCAGTACAGAGGAACACCGATTGGTCACCTCCTCCAGTCAGTCCCCTCCCACCACCGTTAGAATCACTCCCTAGGTAACACATTTAATCCCTTGAACGCCCCCTAGTGTTAACCCCTTCCCTGCCAGTGACATTTATGCAATATAATATATATATAATATAATCAGTACATTTTTATAGCACTGTTCGCTGGATAAATGTGAATGGTCCCAAAATAGTGTCAAAACTGTCGGCTGCAATATCGCAGTCCTGACAAAAATCGCAGATCGCCGCCATTACTAGTAAAAAAGAAAATTAAAAATGCCATACATCTATCCCCTATTTTGTAGGTGCTATAACTATTGCGTAAACCAATCAATATATGCTTATTGCGATGTTGTTTTTTTTAACCAAAAAAAAAAAATGATTTTCCCTCAGTTTAGGCCGATATGTATTCTACATTTTTTGGTTAAATGTAGAAGAATACATATCGGCCTAAACTGAGGGAAAAAAATGTTTTTTTGTTTTTTTTTTAAATTGAGATTTATTATAGCAAATATTAAAAAATATTGTTTTTTTTTTTTTTTTTTCAAAATTGTCCAGTCTTTTTTTGTTTATAGCGCAAAAAATAAAAACCGCAGAGGTGATCAAATACCACCAAAAGAAAGCTCTATTTGTGGGAAAAAAATTATCAAAATGTCATATGGGTACAGTGTTGTATGACCGCGCAACTATCATTCAAAGCGTGACAGCACTGAAAGCTGAAAATTGGCCTGGGCAGGAAGGGGGTGAAAATGCCCTGTATTGAAGTGGTTAAAATAGACTGTTCAGTCAAGGTAGATATAGCTAAATATTATTGTTGCATTTAAATGAATGTTACCCAGCAGGGAAAATGAAGGAAAGAATACATTTATGACTTGGTCTTTTAATCTACACCAATATGTCAGTGTGCTCCCATATAAGTGGGGTAGTGGATGGGCTGGTAAGCAAATATGGCAGCAATGGTGCTGGAGTTTCGTAATCATGGGGCAGTGGAAAGGCCTCTATAAGAGGTGCATGCACGGTAGCATCAGAAAATGGAGCTGTGATGTAGCCAATGGCATTCCACACTAACAGTGCTGGTTTTCAACAGAATGTCATGTTCAGTATTGTCTTTTGGATAACCAAAAGTGATTAATACCAGGCACGTGCATGGCAGTTATTCAATAACATGGGTTATTAAGGCAAAAACTTTTTTTGTTTGTTTTGAATAGAGTGGAGAGGGATTAGAACCCCTACCAGTTTTTATTGATGTCTGTGCCCCTGTTGGAGAGATTCACTCTCTCTATTTGTCCTCTTTACTGTTATCATTGAAAGTGAACATAAAAGAAAACCCCCAAATTTTGGGCTGACATCAGAACACTAATAGAATGCAAATCTTCCAATGGGAGCACTAGTTCTGGTGACACACTAGAATTCCCATTTTGGGACAGGAAATGAAGGAAAATCTCCCCTAAAAAACGGATGGGGGGCTATAACCCTCCCTTACTCTATACAAAATGGGAGAAAAAAATTTGGGGGGCATGGCCTGGACATGGCTGAGTAAAGTCGCATCTTGTGAGAGCTCCCGGCCTTGCCCTGCCTTTCCTGGCTAAATCTACCATCTATCACCGGTATGCTATGGACAAGAACATCTACACGGGTAACCCGCTCTAACACGTCCAAGGGCGATACACAGCAATTTTTCTCGCAACTCCAGAAACTCTCCCCGGGCACTAGAGTGGCGGCTTCACGTGGCTGCCCACAGGAGGCCCCAGACACGCGGCCTCTATCTCCCAGTCCCTCGGCTGCCTTGGACTGCTTCCCAGAGACTGTGGCAACAACCTGCGGCTCCGTGGTCTCCCAGAGGCCACAGGCACTGAGAACCTCTGGGGAGACGCTTACATCGATCTTCCATAAGATCTTTGAGAATCCCAAGACTTCCATAAGATCTTGGAGAAACTGACAGGGTACACAGAGCCCTGGGCTCCAGGTCTCTAAATCCCACCAGACCGAGAGATGTGGTGTGCAGACTACACCGCTACATGCAGGGAGAAGTGAAATTTAATGGGCCTCCAATCTCTCCCGGGTGACCCTAAGACGTAGGGCTCTCCTGCGCCCTATCCTGGAGCTGGTGAAACGAGCATGCACCTATCCATGGGGCTACCCGCTGGCAGTCACCTTCAGAAAAGATATGGCCTCCTTCCCTCTGCACACACAAGCGGAACTGCCGGTGTTGTTCTCCTTCCTTGACACTGATCCAGTACAGGTCCCGAATTGGCTCCTGTTCCTCCCGTGTCCCACCAGCAGATCGGGCCTATCTACACACAGAGGCCCACCGCATGCCCGCCCGCAAAGATCCAGGAGAAGATTCCAAGTGCCCTCTGTGGAAGGGTCACGTGAGTCCAGAGCGAGCTGTCATTTTCTGTTCCCCCCCCCACTGACCACCTCTGCCCTGGTAGCTGACCTACCCTGTGATCAGCCCATTGCCTGCCAGTAGCAGACGCTGTATTGCGGACCCCTGTCCCTCAAGTTTAATCAATCCCCGGCCTAGCAGTGTGTTTTGACCCCCTCAATGGGAACTTCCTACACTGTACATGGAAGCCCGCAGCAGTAGGACCTGAGCAACCTCCTGTCTTGCGTCTGTCTGTTGACTCTCAGATGAACACTTATTTCCCACTAACTGTGGAATGATCTACTGGGGGCTTTCGTTCCCTAAAGTTTTACTCCTGCCGCAAATGAAGTATTGCTTCCGTGCAGGCTACAGGAGTCCTGAACTTGCAAGCTTCATCTGCTCCACAGTACATTGAAAATTAACTGTGCTGCACTAATACTGTTAAACCTCTTAATGAAGGACTTTGTGCCTTAATGTTTTATGTTTTCTTTTGCATGCAGAATTGACCTAGCATATTGTTCAGAGGACAAATGTATGTATCAGTGACTGGTTACACAGGTTTCCACGCAGAGCCTTGTCTGCCCGATCCTGACCCCCCGGTGAGAATTTCTTGCTTGCCCCCCTTAATTGGTGCTCTGAGAGTGGGACACCCCAGCCACGGCGTGCTTCGGCCGCTTACTAAATCGCACCAGTGTGCATTAGGGGTCTGAACCACCGGAGCTTAAGACAGCCCTCATATGCTTACCCTGGGTTAAGACAGGGGAGAAACCTATCAGCACTATGCCTGTAAATGAACTGGCTCTTATGCAGATAGGGACACACCTACGTGTAAGTCATGTCCACAGAATTCTCGGCTCAGTACCTGAAATAAATAAATATTCAGTAGGTTATTGGCCATGCCACTGGATGGGACTGCAGCTTCCTGTTACATTGCCCTATGACATGCAGTATCTCTCAGATAACCACAGAGGATTGAAACGCCTGGCTGCATATTTGTGACCCACATTTAAAACCCATTTACAAGATCAGGATTTTGACAATTAAAAAATATCTTACTTTATAGCGCATCTATTAGATTAAGCTACATCCCATCTTGAAGTCACAATTGACTGCAGCAAGCTATATATCCGTAACCACAAATGTGTCCAATAATAGTTTTGTTCTTGTTTTTTTACATATAGTATTATGATGGCCTCAATAAGCCTCAGACTGATAATTCAAGTCTTCTCCTGCTGTTTAATGGCCCGGATTGGCCTTGGAATAGAATATTATGTGGCTGCTGTGTATGAACACCATTCTATACTGAATCCCAACTCTACAGCCCTGTCTGACCGAAAATCTGCTCTGGAATTTATGTCCAAAAATTTAGATATTTATGAACAGCAAGTTAATATTGCTGCAAAAAAGGTAAGTCTCTTTATTATTCCAAAGTCAATTTATATAGATGTAGGCTTTACAGTTTCCAAAAGTTGTTTGACCTCAATAAAAAATGTGTTAATAGGCTAATGTGATCTGTTGCTGACCCCTCCCCCCATTGTACGTTTAGCATTAAAGACCTGTTTTTAAAGAGGAACTATGGTCCTTTAAGTTTTTTTAGATATACTGTATATGTGTATGGCATCCGCTTTATGTAATTAAACGTATTAATCAGTTTGAATGTTGATGCTATGAAGAGTTTTTAAATATGTGTGTGCGTGTTCAGCCATATATACTTATTATATAGGTTAAGATGTGCTTTTACTGTTTACTAAATGTGTACAATGACTGTATGTCACAGCTCCTCTCCCAAGACAAGCCTGTAGTTATGTATTGCCTGACTGACAACAGTAGACCCTATAACATACCTGATCATATCTAAACAACCCTTGAAAAAGTCCCTAATGGGCACCCACCTACAAGAATCTAAGAATCTGAATATTCAGTTGAAGATGAGCCCTAATGAGGTGTTTGTATGATGCTAGATGTACACTGTGCTTTGCAAGACATCACTGAGAATTCATTGGGGTTGAGCTCCAAAGACAAATAGACTATTGCACTTTGCAAGGGAATTTTCTCCAGAGCTTAGCAAATGAGGTGAAGCATTTTTTTTAAAATTCATTTTTCTTCCACATGATTAGGTATTTTTTGCAAAGTGAAGCTTTACCACATTTACTAATCTCTGGGGAAAATACCAATACAAACTGCAACTTCCCTTGCAAAATGAAACGCCTATTTATTATTATTCAACCCCATTATTATTATGACAGGTATGTTTATAGTACTCAGTACCGTACTTTACATACAGTATCTCACAAAAGTGAGCACACCCCTCACATTTTTGTAAATATTTTATTATATCTTTTCATGTGATAACACTGAAGAAATGACACTTTGCTACAATGTAAATTAGTGAGTGTATAGCTTGTATAACAGTGTAAATTTGCTGTCCCCTCAAAATAACTCAACACACAGCCATTAATGTCTAAACCGCTGGCAACAAAAGCGAGTACCCCCTAAGTGAAAATGTCCAAATTGGGCCCGGTTAGCCCCCCCGTGTCATGCAGCTTGTTAGCGTTATAAGGTCTCCGGTGTGAATGGTGAGCCGATGTGTTCAATTTGGTGTTATCGCTCTCTCTCATACGGGTCACTGGAAGTTCAACATGGCACCTCATGGCAAAGAACTATCTGAGGATCTGAAAAAAAGAATTGTTGCTTCACATACAGATGGCTTAGGCTATAAGAAGATTGACAAGACCCTGAAACTGAGCTGCAACACGGTGGCCAAGACCATACAGCGGTTTAACAGGACAGGTTCCACTCAGAATAGGCCTCGCTATGGTCGACCTAAGGGGTTGAGTTCATGTGCTCTGCGTCATATCCAGAGGTTATCTTTGGGAAATAGACGTGTGAGTGCTGCCAGCATTGCTGTAGAGGTTGAAGACGTGGGGGGTCAGCCTGTCGGTGCTCAGACCATACGCCGCACACTACATCAACTTGGTCTGCATGGCTGTCATCCCAGGAGGAAGCCTCTTCTAAAGATGATGCACAAGAAAGCCCACAAACAGTTTTCTGAAGACAAGAGACTAAGGACATAGGTTACTGGAACCATGTCCTGTGGTCTGATGAGACCAAGATAAACGTATTTGGTTCAGATGGTGTCAAGCGTGTGGGGTGGCAACCAGGTGAGGAGTACAAAGACAAGTGTGTCTTGCCCACAGTCAAGCATGGTGGTGGTAGTGTCATGGTCTGGGGCTGCATGAGTGCTGCCCACACTGGGGAGTTACAGTTCATTGAGGGAACCATGAATGCCAGCTCTGGTCAACTCCATGCCCAAGAGGGTTAAGGCAGTGATGTAAAATAATGGTGGCCACACAAGATATTGACACTTTGAGCCCAATTTGGACATTTTCACTTAGGGGTGTACTCACTTTCGTTGCCAGCAGTTTAGACATTAATGGCTGTGTGTTGAGTTATTTTGAGGGGACAGAAAATTTACACTGTTATACAAGCTGTACACTCACTACTTTACATTGTAGCAAAGTGTCATTTCTTCAGTGTTGTCACATGAAAAGATATAATAAAATATTTACAAAAATGTGAGGGGTGTACTCACTTTTGTGAGATACTATATATATATTGTATATTCGCATCAGTCCCTGCTCTGAAGGAGCTTACAATCGAAGGTCGCAATTACATATAAACATGCTAGGGCCAATTTAGACAGGAGACAATTAACCTACCAGCAAATCTTTGGAGTGTGAGAGGAAACCGTGTAGGCACAGGGAGAACATGCAAACTTCATGCAGATAGTGCCATGTTGGGATTTGAACCGACAACTCTAGTGCTGCCAGGCGGAAGGCCTGTGCTGCCCCATTATGTCTGTATTAAGCATGGGTCAAGGATGGGGCCGACAACTCGCCTAAAGAAAGTCAGGAATGGCAGCATGGTTCTAAGACTGAATATTCCGATTTTTACTAAAGTTCCAGGGTGACTAATTCACTTAGAGCCTTTGTGAAAAGAGAAATGCAGTGTTCTTTCAAATGTATTGAGTTTGCATTTGATATGCCTTAAAATGTTTCTTAATATTATTTGATCTGCTTCTGACAGCCTCTTTGGTTGCTTATGCTGCTTTTGCATTCCCATTGACTTGAATGGCTAGAAAAGAAAGCTTGGCACAAATAAATGCCCATGTACCAAAGCTCATAAGCATAGGATGCTAATCATGTTCCAACATTAACAGGGGCATATAGAGGAGCATATGCAAATTTGTAATGATCACGTTTAACACTATGTATAAATATAAGAATGATCAGCACTAGATAACTAAAATTGTGAACGTTTTGGCATAAATAATTTTACAGCAGTCTAATGCCCTGTACACACAGTCGGATATTGATCGGACATTCCGACAACAAAATCCATGGATTTTTTCCGACGGACGTTGGCTCAAACTTGTCTTGCATACACACGTGACACAAAGTTGTCGGAAAATCCAATCGTTCTGAATGCGGTGACATAAAACACGTACGTCGGGACTATAAATGGGGCAGTAGCCAATAGCTTTCGTCTCTTAATTTATTCTGAGCATGCGTGGCACTTTGTGCGTCGGATTTGTGTACACACGATCGGAATTTCAGACAACGGATTTTGTTGTCGGAAAATTTTATAGCAAGCTCTCAAACTTTGTGTGTTGGAAATTCTGATGGAAAATGTGTGATAGAGCCTACACACGGTCGGAATTTCCGACAACAAGGCCCTATCACACATTTTCCATCGGAAAATCCTATCATGTGTACAGGGCATAAGGCTTCATGTATATTGCTGCTGGTAAACAGACGCTTAAGAGCAGTTGGGCATTTTGCCTGCAAGCTTGATATACCATTTGATATTCCCCTCATCAGCCAATTATGCTGTACAATACATGACTTGCATTACTTGACGCTGAAGTTGAGTCACCAACAGACGTTCCTCTGGTGGCACACTTTTCCTCATGTTGGTGTCCATGCAAACTAGACGGGGGTATAACCTTTTCCAAAAGAGTGTCAAAGGTTGTAATTGACATGCATGTAAAATTTAAAAAGTTCAATTAAAAAAAGTTCTCTGGGTAATTACGCAGCTGAACATAAATATTAGAAAGTATCCTGTGGACATGCGTTCAGCCATCAATGAATGTGTCCAGTAGCGACAAACTCTGATCTTCTCACGCAATTTTCTACATCTTTGGAGCCTCAGCAAAAGCAACATCAGGAGCATTTCCGCACACATGCTCATCGTGGGATCCATATTAACAAACCAACCAAAAAATAAAAGCTAGCTACAAGCACACTGCTTTCTCAGCTGCTACTCACACTGTTCTCTCACAGAATGGCTGAAATATTTTTAAATATTTTTTTTTAGTGCTTTCTAATCATTTGGGAGGATTTCCTGAGGTTATCTTTAGTAAACGCTTCTGAACGCAAACGCTGCTAAACGCGGCTTATAAACGCTGCTAAACACACGTTTTTAAATGTGGATTACTAGCTGTGAGCTAGTAATCCAGCGTTCAGGAGAGGTTGAAAAACGTCCCATGTACATGAAGCTTAAGGCGTTTAGGAGCAGTTGGGCTTTTTTTCAGCTGCCTCTGAACTCTCCTCTATCTTTTAAGCACACGTACACAGGGTTGTTTATAGTCGTTTCTAGGCAGTTGAGGTTAGAAGCATTTTTTGGAAAGCAAAAAAATGCATTCAGGACGGATGTTCAGAGGCATTTGAAACGCCAAATGCCTATAACAGCTTGAAAACATAGTAACTCACGTTTAGCCGCATTTAGTTTACAGGTGTTTTTAATGGAGATACATTTTTAAATATTTGCAAAAAAAAAAAAACGCTTCTAAACGCAAACGCAGCATGTAAAAGCGGCAAAACAGACATTTTTAAACGTCAGTTACTATCTGTCAAATCGTTCAGGAGAGGTTTTAAAACATCCCATGTACATTAAGGCTCCATGCATAATGGAGCTCATAAACGGCCGTTCTGGAGGTCGGATTGCTGGCAGGAAAACGCTGCTTTAAAAACGCAATTTTATCAGCGTTTTGCATTGCCGTCAATGCACGTTTAGCGGCGCTAGCTTTTCTCTGCCTCTATTCAAAATCAGTGGTTGCCTATGAGAGCCCATTGACCTGAATAGAAGTCACACTGCAAGTCGGATCATCATGGTCCGACTTGCAGTGCGACTTGTGTGCTGAGGATGAAGGGAAACCCTCGCCAAAATGAAAAAAAAATTGGCGTGGGGTTCCCCCCTCAGACAATACCAGGCCCTTCGGTCTGGTATGGATTTTAACGGCGTGGGGGCCCCCCAAAATCCATACCAAACCCTTATCCAAGCACGCAGCCCAGCCCGTCAGAAAGGGGGTGGGGACGAGCGAGCGCCCCCCCCCTGAACTGTACCAGGCCGCATGCCCTCAACATGGGGCTAGGTGCTTCGGGGCAGGGGGGGCGCTGTTCCCCCCCACCCCAAAGCACCTTGTCCCCATGTTGATGAGGACAAGGGCCTCTTCTCGACAACCCTGGCCGTTGGTTGTCAGGGTCTGCGGGCAGGAGGCTTATCGGAATCTGGGAGCCCCCTTTAATAAGGGGGTCCCCAGATCCCGGCCTCCCACCCTATGTGAATTAGTATGGGGTACATCGTACCCCTACCCATTCACCTGGGGAAAAAAAGTGTCAAAAATAAAACACACTACACAGGTTTTTAAAGTAGTTTATTAGTCAGCTCCGGGGGTCTCTTCCGACTTCGGGGGTCTCTTCTTTCTTCTTTGCACTCTCCGGCCTCTTCTCCCAGTCTCCGGTTCTTCTGCTGCTCTCCGGTTCTTCTGCCAGGCTCCTCCGCTATCTTCTGCTCTTTTGCCGCTCTTTTGCTAGAGGTGGCCCGGTCTTCTCCGTCATCTTCTTCCCTCCGGTCTTCTTCCAATGTTGACACGATGCTCTCTCCCGCTGTAATGCCGGGTGAGCGGTGCGCAACGACTTATATTGGCATGGGGCGTGGTCACTGTGTGATGTCATCATGTGACCCTGCCCCTTTTGACATCACATTCCCATCATGCACCGGGACTATGATGAAGAAGACGATGGAGAAGACCGGGCCACCGCTAGCAAAAGAGCGGCAAAAGAGCAGAAGATAGCGGAGGAGCCCAGCAGAGGAACCGGAGAGCGGCAGAAGAACCGGAGACTGGGAGAAGAGGCCGGAGAGCGCTGAGAAGAAAGAAGAGACCCCCGAAGTCGGAAGAGACCCCCGGAGCTGACTAATAAACTACTTCACACACTAATAAACATACTCATTCACATAGGGTTGGGGGCCGAGATCTGGGGGCCCCCTTATTAAAGGGGGCTCCCAGATTCCGATAAGCTTCCCGCCCGCAGGCCCCAACAACCAACGGCCAGGGTTGTCAGGAAGAGGCTCTTGTCCTCATCAACATGGGGACAAGATGCTTTGGGGTGGGGGGGCACAGTGCCCCCCTCTGCCCCGAAGCACCTACCCCCATGTTGAGGGCATGCGGCCTGGTACAGTTCAGGAGGAGGGGGCGCTCGCTCGTCCCCACCACCTTTCTGACCGGCCGGGCTGCGTGCTCGGATAAGGGGGTTCCCCTTAAAATCCATACCAGACCAAAGGGCCTGGTATTGTCTGAGGGGGGGGCCCCATGCCAATTTTTTTTTCATTTTCCCCTTCATCCTCAGCACTCAAGTCGTACCGCAAGTCAGATCTTGATGATCCGACTTGCAGTGCGACTTCTATTCAAATCAATGGGCTCCCATAGAGAACCATTGATTTTGAATAGAGGCAGAGAAATGCAGAACGAGGCTAAATGCTCTTTTTACTGCGTTAACCCTCGTTTAACACCTTTTAGCGGTGTCTGGCGTTTCCAGTACTGCTCTTGAACGCGAATTTCTGGCGTTCAGAAAAAAGCCCATAAACTCCACTGCTCATTAAAGCTAAAAAACGTCCATGTGTACATGGACACATAGGCTAACATAGAGTGGAGTTTATGGGCTTTTAAAAAAAAACGCCCAAACTCTAATAAACTGCAGTTTATCAGCTCCAGTGTGCATGGAGCCTAAGCCTAAAGAAATCAACTATATTTACCCTTTTGGTTTGGAACTAGTATCAGAATTTTTGTATTAATTGGTTTGGCTTTGGAAAATGTGAACATATAATTAAGAAATGCTTTCTTTATACTTGGCTGATAACATTGATGGATTTTCTGTTTCTAGCTCTGTTGTCTTGGAACATTGATGTTGCCATATTGTACTCGGTTCTATAAACCCAACTGAAATGTTAAATGTTTGTCATCAGCAAAAACAGGGCATGGTCCCCATCCAGTAAATAAAGAATAAAATTACCACACAGCAAAAAAAAAAACTCAGCATTAACACAAATAAAACAGCAAATCCAGATTTTATAGTATGTTTGATACAATGATCTAGTGTATGGTTTTGGGTCAATTACTTTTTATATTATGCACTTTTTACAATATATTTATTGATAAATAATAAATATACACTTTTATATAGTATATACACATTTATTAATTTAATAAGGGGCACACCCATGGTAATGGTGGCGCAGAGGACACTACAGGGAGAAGTGATGTGAAGGGGGGCAGAGGGCACAGGACACTGCTATGGGGGAAAGCGGGGGGTGGCACAGGACACTACATTGGGTGTGAATATGATGTGAAAGGGACAGAGGGGGAGAGGACACTACAGTTGGGGGGGGGGGGGGCGATGAGGTAATGTGACAGAGTAAACTGCTTTAGGGGGTACAGGGCACTGCTATGGGAGGGGGCAGAGGACACTAAATGGTAAGGGTTTGTAAAGTGGGCAGATGACACTATGGGCAGGGGGGATGTGAGGGGGTGGCACAGGACACTGTTATGGAGGACAGATGACACTACAGTGGGGGTGATGTGATGGGGGCAGAACACACTGCTATGACGGGCGGGGGGGGGACAGAAAACACTACAGTTAGGGGGTTATGTTAAGGGGGTCAGGACACTGGTATTCAGAGGAAGAAGACACTATGGGGTGGGGGGGTGGAAGGGGGGCAGAGGACACTACTGTGGGGGGGGGGGGGTATCAGGGAACTATGCTGTGTTTTTTATTGGGGGCTTGATATTTAGTTTTTTTCTTTTTTTTTTTTGTCTGTCCCCCCCCCTTTGATTTCCTCCATGTTGTCCAGGGAGATCTCAGCTTCTGAAAGGTTGCTTACCCCTGGCTCAGGAATAGGGAATGCAAACTATGTTGCAAGGAATTCTTACCTCCTTCTTGGTATAGTGGGCTAGAGAGAAACAAATGGCATCAAGGTGTAGGGTAAGCAGCTTTAGCTTGGATTGCCTTCAGCATTGTACTTTAATTGTTCTCATCATGTGGTACAATGGAGGGGCGGGATATTATAGTGAACTTTGTTATTGAGACACCCTTGGGCTGGCCATACAAGAACAGATCTGAACATTTGTAAATAATGATCAGTCTTGCATGTTTACTATTTAGTCACATGCGCTGGCAATGCTCCCATAATCCCCCAGTGAAATAATGTAAAGCAGTGTCTACTCATTGGTATTCATCATTTCTGTGTTGGTGGAGAAAAATAACGGATCTTTCTAAAAACGTTCTAAATTACCAGATCTTCTGTTACTACTTTCCCATCATCTTCTGCTTGTTCTTTTTCATAGCATTATGTTTCAGGTTGTCCTGTTTATCTGTGGTATTGTCAACCCCTAAATGCCCACCCTTAAAACAGTAAATTACAATCAGATGGCAAGTATTAAGGCAACCACTAAACAATTCACCTAACAGACACCTAAACATGTGTGCTTGTATTTTACAAATATGCAAATTTGTTTGTAAGAGGACCAATAGACAATGGACCGAAAAATCTTGCACTGTAGCTCCTTTGCTGAGGGTGGTTGCACTTGGCATTTTCAAACACACATAATGTGGTCTGTCACCACCAGTTTCAGTGGTATTGAATGATGGATATCTTATGTCTATACTCCTGGGTTACAGGAGTTTAATAGTAAATGTACTCGTGATCCACAAGAGAAGTATGGCCGAAAAAAGCTTTGGCCATACTTCCCTTTTAAAGGGAAAACATAGCAAACTAAAAAAGGTAATGAAGCATATATATAATTGCTACACGAGTCCTATATAGAGGGAACAGTGCAGGACAATGTTGTGATGACGAAACGCGTTGGGACGTGGCTGTACAGCAACTAGAAGGAATTATTAGACATCACAGTGTGCAGCGACGGACCTGTCATCTGCCTGCTCAGCGGGGATCGATGGAGCGATCCCCCTGCTGAGCAGAGCGTGCTCCGTACACGGACACGTCCGTGTGAAAGAGCCCTTACTCTTTAGGTTATTAAAGATGCAAGTTTTCAGAATAGCTTAGATTTATCCTTTCTGGTTTTATCTGCCTGAAACCCAAAAAAGGGTTTGAAGTTATCCTGAAATCTTGCATCTTTAATAATTTAGGTCTGTACCATTTTAGTCCTTCATATTTCCTTTTATATAAAAAAAATCCCAATTAAACTATTTTCACACTTTCATAGCAAAACAAAGTTGTCTGAGTGTTTTTGAACTTTCCATGCTGCATAAATATTATACAGCTCTTCCTGTAATGTTCTGGTTATTAATGTTTCCTGTTTGTGATTCCAGGGTGTCCAGATCATCGTCTTTCCTGAAGATGGCATCCACGGCTTTAACTACAGCAGAAAGTCCATTTACCCGTACCTGGATTTCCTCCCTCCTTCCCATTTACTGCCATGGAATCCATGCGTGGAGCCAGACAAGTTCCAGGATACGGAGGTAATTTGAGGACGTTCACTCTTTTTTTTTTGTCCTCAACACCCCTACATTCCTATTCCTCCAGTTTTTACAAAAGGATGGGTGGGTCGGATTCTTGGTGTAACCTTTTTACAGGTCCTAAAAGAATGAGGACTGCACTCCTTTAGTGTTTGACCATGGTAATAGATGGGTGCTTGTAGTGACTGTAGTAGATGTTGTTGTATAAATCACAGTAAGATGGGACTTTAATGGAACTCCATTGCACACATCAACACTCGTTTTTTAGTGCAATGTAACATCAGTCAAATGGGCAACTTGCTTAGATCTTAACTAATGAGAAGGACAATTGTTTTGGTCAAACCTCTTCAAGCAGTCATTTCTATTTATTTATTACAGGTACTTACAGTATATAGCGCTGAACATTTACGCAGTGCTGTACATAAATATTGTACATTCACATAAGTCCCTGCCCTCAAGGAGCTTTCAATCTAAGGTCCCTAACTCACATTCATATATACACATATTAGGACCGATTTAGATAGAAGTCAATTAACCTACAACATGTCTTTGTAGTGTAGGAGGAAATTGGAGTACCCAGGGGAAACCAAAGCAGGCACAGGGAGAACATGTAAACTCCAAGCGGGTAGTGCCATGGTTAGGACTTGAACCAACGATGCGAGTGCCAGGTGGAAGTGCTAACCACTTAGCCACTGTGCTGCCCACAAGTCATTGAAAGAGGTTTTTTTTAAGACAATCTGACTGCTGTGCCTTTACCAGAAAAAACATGGCTAATTCCTTGTAACATAGGCTGATTTATATTGGCTGGCCTTACAAATTAGAAATTGTTGACTGCAAGTTCTGACCACCTTCTGAAAATCCTAGTTGCCTGGCTGTCTACAATTTCAGCATTTCACTGACCTAGAACAAGCGTGCAGCAAGTGAAGCCAGAGAGAAGTTAAAAGTTTGATCTGCAAAAGGGCTTTCACAGGTTCTTTCTGATCATGTCTGCCTGTCAGTTTTTCAGGCGGACTTGATCAGAAGCTTTATGCAGCCCTATACGGTTTATACCCACCTATGTCCAGGTCCAGAAGAAAAAAAACAGAAAAGGACCGCATCCTTCTCAGTTTTTCCAGCTGGAACTGACTGTATGCTCCGGATGTCTCTCCCACTGTTTTTTTTTTCTGGTTTATATCATTATCGGGTTGTAGAGATGACTGCTGTGGTAGTCATTGGTTTTCATGCAGAAAATTTGAAGTTTTAAATGTTACCCTTTATTTGTTAACTTAAGATAATAATGATGCATACTTTTGGGATATCTCAGATACCTTCTTCGGGCTTAAGGTGATACCAAACACACACTGGTGATGACACTGTAATTATTTTAATTAAAAAAAAAAAAATCTAAGTGTCTTTTTACCAATTGATCTACAGCTGTCACATGACCCAGCTCTTTCCTAGGCTGTCTGCAGGGTGGAGTTTCTAGTCCTCTTCTGCTGATCACATGTTCAAAAAAAAAACAGCCTTTGGAATACTGAGTAAATATAAATAATTAATGTCAAACTTTTTAAATTTGAATTGTTTTAAAATGTCATACAAATACACTGCTCAAAAACATGTAAGGAACACTTCTAAAACCCATCAGATCTCAATGGGGAAAAAATATCATGCTGGATATCTATACTGATATGGACTGGGTAATGTGTTAGGAATGCTCAAGTGGGCTCAATTTATTTTGGCACACTTGCATGGGCCTGTGGCTGCCCCCCCCTCCCCCTCAATCCTGTTAATTATTTATCAATTGTGGTTGGTTTACTTCTACAATGTTAGAATATGAATAAACTGGTGTGTTGTCTTGTTTAGAATTTAGCTCACCTGACCGGACAGGTGTGATCGGCCAATCAAAAGTAAGAGAACCTGACAGAAGGTGTAGGGCTCATTATAGAAAGTTCCCATCGCAGGTGTGCCTTCCTTTTGGGATCATCACTGAAAGAGAGCTACCCACCCTTCCGCCCATCGTGAGCACTTATTTGTGGTTTTGTCACTCCCGAAATTAGGGGAGGGCGACTGGTTTATGTTTGAATATGTTTTGCTTGAGTTTTTATGACTAAGCAATAAGATCATAATTTGAATTATTTCCTCATTGATGAAATTTGTTATATGATATATTTATTTATGTTTCAAACCAAAGTAAAGTCCTGCAGCCATTTATTGCCAAATATAAGGTCTGGTGTTTTTATTATTGCATATGGTTGTCTTTGGGGAATTTAGGGTTTTATATTGGTAGGCGGGGGGTTGCTGTACAGAATGCATTTCCCATGAAAGAATGCCACATTGTTTGATAGAAATGAAAATTATCAACCTACAGAGGGCTGAATTCAAAGACAGATCCTGGAAATCAAAGTGAAAAATCTATGCAGCAGGCTAGTAAATTTTGCTGAAACTTTCATTGCAGCAGCCAGTGTTAATTTCATCGACTAAAACGACTAAAACATTTTAGTCGACTAAATGAATACTATTTTAGTCGACTAAAGTACGACTAAAACTAAAACAATTGAGATGACTAAAATACGACTAAAACTAAAATGGCATTTTAGTCAAAAGACTAAAATGGGACTAAAACTAAAATGCCATTTTAGTCCTAAGACTAAAACTAAATTTAAATTTGACTACAAAATTAACACTCGTCTGTAGTGTAATGTTCATACCTCAATACCATAAATAAAAGTAGATTAGATTTTTCACTTCAGCAGTATATAATTAGTTTGGAAATTGTAGATAAATGTTAACTAATGCATTACAATTTAATTACACCCATTAGATTTTAGACGACTAAAATGAGTTTTAGTCGACTAAAATGCACTGGAGATTTTAGTCGACTAAAACGTAGGACATCGACTAAATACGACTAAAACAATTGCAGAAGACTAAAATGGGCCTAAATCTAAACTGCCATTAGTCCTAAGACTAAAACTAAATCGAAATTTGCTACCAAAATTAACACTGGCAGCAGCTCAAAATGGTACTCGGTAGTCTGTATGGCCCAACGTGCATGTATGCATGCCTGACAACATTGGGGCATGCTCCTAATCAGACGATGGATGGTGTTCTGGGGTATTTCCTCCCAGATCTGGACCAGGGCATCACTGAGCTCCTGAACAGACTGCGTAGGATGGACCGAAACATACTGTCCCAGGGGTGTTCTATTGGATGTAGGTCAGCCGAGCGTGGGGGCTATTCAGTAGTATCAATTCCTTCATCCTCCAGGAACTGGCTGCATGCTTTTGCCACATGAAGCCAGGCATTCTCATGCACCAGGAGGAAACCAGGACCCACTGCACCAGCGTATGGTCTGACAATGGGTCCAAGTATTTCATCCCTATACCTAATGGCAGTCAGGGTGCCATTGTCTAGCCTGTAGAGGTCTGTGCATCCATCCATGGATATGCCTCCCCAGACCATCACTGACCCACCACCAAACTGGTCATGCTGAATGATGTTACAGGCAGCATAACGTTCTCCGCATCTTCTCCAGACCCTTTCACGTCTGTCACATGTGCTCAGGGTGAACCTGCTCTCATCTGTGAAAAGCACAGGATGCCAGTGGCAGACCTGCCAATTCTGGTGTTCAATGACAAATGGCAATCGAGCTCCACAGTGCCGGGCAGTGAGCACAGGGCCCAATAGAGGATGTCAGGCCCTCATGCCACCCTCATGAAGTCTGTTTGTTTGGTCAGAGACATTCACACCAGTGGCCTGCTGGAGGTCATTTTGTAGGGCTCTGGCTGTGCTCATTCTCAGGCCTGGTGCTACCACTAGGCGGATTAGGCAGCCGCCTAGGGCGCACTGCCACCTAGGGCGCACTGCCACCTAGGGCGCAACTGTGGCTGCTGTGTATACACAGCTCTCTAGTGTGGAGATGACACAGCCTTATGTGTAGAGCCGGGTGTCAGTATAACAGGACAGACAAGGAGGAGGGGAGTAGTGCAGAGGCAGCGCAGCTCAGTAACTCGAGAAAGCAGAAGCATTTTGGTGAAGCCGCTCTGCAGTACATGTGTATGGGAGCGATCTGCACTCCCCTCCTAGGAACAATACACAGAGCAGCCTGGAAGTGTCTTCTGCCCAGCTCTGACACACACACATAAAGTCCTAGCTGGGCAGAGCCGCAGATCCCGTGTATAACCCTTTCCTGCCGAGTGTACGCAGATACGCGGCTTTGGCTTTCGGGGGTTATACCATGATGATGCCCGCAGCTGCAGGCATCATCCCGGTACTGTTTTTTAGAGCCGGCGATCAGCTTTCTAGGGATAACAACCAATGCGGGTAAAGGCCGCTCAGCTGTTATACCGGAGTAGCAGAAGGGGACGTCCCCCCTCCTGCCGCTCTCAACGGGCCTCCTGTCCCACCGGGAGACCCGATCGACAATACGCCACCTCCGGTGGCTAGGGACAGACTGGCACAAAACCGGAAACGGCTTTGTTCCAGTCTCCTGATTGTAAACACGAAAGCGACCTCATGACATCACTTCCCGTTTACTCGGCTGCCAATGGCGCCAGTTTAAAAAAAATATACAGTATTCAGAATCGCCGAAAACGGCAATCTAAATACTTTGAAGTGCAAAGGAGGGATCAGGGGTCTTTTAGAGCCGGGCTAACTTTACTGTTTCGTTTTTTTTAAATTCATGAAAGTGTCCCTTTTCCCAAAAAGTTGCGTTTAAAACACCGCTGCACAAATACCTTGTGACATAAAATATTGCAACAATCGCCATTTTATTCTCTAGATTCTCTGCTAAAAAAAATATCTATATATTTATATATATAATGTTTGGGGGCTCTAAGTAATTTTCTAGCAAAAAATACGGATTTTAACTTGTAAACACCAAATGTCAAAAATAGGCTTAGTCATTAAAGGGATAAGGAGACACCAGTGGAGGAAAATACAGAGACTGGTGTTTGTAAATGCCGCCCTATACACACCACTGAGCACTAACCCCCGAGCCTTTACATTGCATTACATCCACCCCACTGACTGCTCTGCACACTGCGCTCTGTACACACTCAGCCCACCCATTACATGGCACAGTAAATAGTTCCTTCGCTGTCTGCAACTTTCAGGACAGGATGATATGATGCCAGCGTTCAGTTCAGCTTTTCCTGATAACCCCAAGCTCCCTCTAATGTCCCCCCTCCCCTGGTCACAGTGCTATCAGTGCTGTGAAGCGTAGTCAGTGTGTCGGCTCTCTTTATGTTTCTTTCTTCTGCTGGTGACCAGGCTGCTGCCCACTAGTAGTCCATATGGATTATCCTGGTTACTGCTGATACTAGTGTAGCATTTACTAGAACTGGGCTGTATTTTCCTCCACTTGCAGATTCTGAAAATTGTCTTTTTCTCCTCTCCCTTCCACCAGCAGTCAGCAGCTGCAGGAAGAAAATATAACCAATCAGTTCTAGTAAATGCTGCCCCCCCCCCCCCCCCCCGAGGTCTGTACACCTGCTGTGCCCATTATGAGGGGTTCCCTCCATCCCTATGTTGAGTTCCTGGGTCTGTACACCCGCTGTGCCCATTATGAAGGGTTCCCACCATCTCTGTACTGAGTTACCAGGTCTGTACACCTGATGTGCCCATTATGAGGGGTTAATTTTGTTTATTGAAAATCTTACAAACAACAACTTATATACAATAAAACCATAATAAATAAATAAAACATATTTACAAAATAATTGAATATGATAATACAAAACAAGAACATTATAAATGGTACAAACCAAAATGCGCACAACACAATCCCTACAGGAGAGCCAGACTAAGGAACATCACCGTCACCATGCATGTAGCCTTTTATCAAAAATACATTTCATCTTGAAAATCTAGGGGAGTGAATCAAGAATACAAAGAAAAGCTGCACACCCCGAGATCAACAGGCAGCAGCTACAGAGTCCTGATATTCCTCCACGCCCTTATCCAGACCTCCTGCTGCCACCTGCCTTTCTCAAGAGCCCGAATCTTCCCAACCTCACCCAGAATGTCCTGCACCACCACTTCGACAGGGAGGATTTTACTCCGTAAGGATACCTGACACCGCGCACTCCACGTGAAATAACGGATTACCAGACTAACTAAAAAAAGTGTTTCCAAATCATAATCCCGACGAGTCTGGAATGCCCCATACACCCACTCTGCATAACTCATATGGGGGAGGAAGGGTATACTCAGAGCCCTCCCAAATCTCTTGTACACCTCTATATTAAAAGGGCATTGAAGTAGAAAGTGATCCATGGACTCCACCACTCCTCCACACTCCACTCTGGGGCAGCCCCGATCACTCATGGAAAGAAACTTCAAGTTGCCCTTCACATATAGTTTTCCATGAAAGGCAAGCCAAGCCTGATCCCTAAACTTCATTGGGATTCTCTCCAAATTAATCAATCGCAAACCCACCCCCAAAACCAGGCTTGGGCAATCCCTCAAGGCCAGTGGCTCGCAAAAAGCAGAGCTCATGATCCGCTTCTCAAGAAGTTTCCTTGGAAGAGATTTGACTTCTCCTGCTGTTACTTGCCACTGCCGAAGCATTTTCAAACACGGGGCAACATAAGCCGGGAGCTGTTCATGCTTGACCCTCAGGCTTTTCACTGGCTCACCATTTTCCCAGTCTCGCAGAAAGGGCCTAAACCAGGACTGGAAAATACCAACCCACCCAGGCGGTCTCTCTGCCAACATGTTACCAACATTGTACTTCACAAACATCAGAGAGAAAAAGACTACAGGGTTGACCATCCCTAGACCACCCTCCCGCCTAGGAAGGTAAGTCACATTCCTTTTGACAAGGTTTATTCTGTTCCCCCATAACAGCTGGAAGAAACAACTATAGATCCTGGTATAGAGAGAAACTGGCAAAATGCAAACAAAACTGACATACAAAAAAATCGGAATCAGGTAAGTCTTGATCAGATCAACCTTTTCCCTCAAGGAAAGCTTCCAACCTTTCCAGCTTGCCACCTTGGCATCGGCATTCTCCAGCCTGTTCACCCAATTTGCATGACCATAGTCACCTGGGCCAAATTCAATGCCTAGAACTCGAATTTTTTGTTGGGGCTCCGGGAAGTCATCCGGGAGAACAAAGCTCTCACCTTCCACACCCATCCAGAAAGCTTCACACTTGTCCTGGTTGACCTTTGAACCTGATGCCTCTGCATACTGCCCTATCACTGAGACCACCTCCTGCGCCTCCGCAGTCCCAGAGATAAAAACAGAAACATCATCAGCATAGGCCACAACCTTCAAAGGAGGCTCACCAGCGATGCCCAAAGGTACCCCACACAATGGTCCACTCTCTAGCCTTCTAATGAAGGGGTCGATTGCAAACACATATAGCAGAGGACTCAATGGACACCCCTGACGCACACTCGAGCCGACCGCAAAGGGCTGCCCGACCCAACCATTAACCAGAGGAAAGCTTTCAGCCCCTTTGTACAAAATCTTGAGCCAATCAATGAAACCCCCCTCCAGGCCATATTTGTCAAGAAGGAGCCACAAGTACTCATGATTAACCCGATCAAAGGCCTTAGCCTGATCCAATGTCAGCAAAAATTTACCCCAACCAGCAGCCCTACAACACTCCAAGGCCTCCTGGACAGCCAACACAGCTGAGAAAGTGCTTCTACCTTGGGCCGAACAGTGCTGGTGGCGGGATAACAAACTGCCTGCAACTGGTGATAATCGCCAGAAGAAAATCTTTGCCAGTATCTTCCTATCGACATTAAGAAGGCTAATGGGGCGCCAATTCCCAATCATGGAAGGATCTTTACCCTTTGACAGAAGGATCACCGCAGATTGCCTCATGGAGGGAGGGAGAGAACCCTCATTCAAACAGCCATTAAAAACCTCCGCAAGGTAGGGAGGGGTTCTCACCATCCCTGTGCTGATTTCTGGGGTCTGTACACCTGCTGTGCCCATCATGAGGGGTTCCCACCATCCCTATGCTGAGTTCCCGGGTCTGTAGACCCGCTGTGCCCATTATGAAGGGTTCCCACCATCTCTGTACTGAGTTCCCAGGTCTGTACACCTGATGTGCCCATTATGAGGGGTTCTCACCATCCCCATGCTGAGTTCCCGGGTCTGTACACCCGCTGTGCCCATTATGAAGGGTTCCCACCATCTCTGTACTGAGTTCCTGGGTCTGTACACCTGCTGTGCCCATTATGAGGGGTTCCCACTGATGGGCTGCACTGATGGAGGTGGCACTCCATATAGGTATCACTCTATAGTGCAGGCACTGATGGGCCTGCACTGATCATCAGTGTCTTAAATTATCTGTGTACATATTCCCTGTACAGGGCCGGCGCTACCTACAGACAAGGTAGGTGCCAGCCTAGAGCACACATCAATCCGGGGCGCCATACCGATGCCCCCCATCACCTCCAGGCTCAGTGACTGACTCCACCCCCCAAAATGGTAGCAATCTATAAAAAAGTGGGGTATACATGGGCAGGGCAAAGGGGGTGGAGTCAGGGGTGGGGCCAAAGGGGTGACAAAATGAAGTTTCGCCTAGGGTGTTAAAAATCCTTGCAGCAGCCCTGCTCATTCTGTTCCTCCTTGCACAAAGGAGCAGATACCGTTCCTGCTGATGGTTTAAGGACCTTCTATGGCCCTGTCCATCTCTCCTAGTCTGCCTGTCTCCTGGAATCTCCTCCATGCTCTTGAGACTGTGCCGGGAGACACAAACCTTCTGACAATGGAACGTATTGGTGTGCCATCCTGGAGGAGTTGGACTGCCTGTGCAACCTCTATAGGATCCAAGTATCGCCTCGTGGTACCAGTAGTGACACTGACTCTAGCCAAATGCAAAACTAGTGAAAAACAGTCAGCAAAGATGAGTAGGGTAAAAAAAATGGTCTCCACCCGTAAAACCATTGCTGTTTTGAAGGTCATCTCATTGTTGCCCATCTAATGCACCTGTTTTTAATTTCATTAACACCAAAGCAGCTGAAACTTAACAACCCCCTCTGCTACTTAACTGACAAGATCAATATCCCAGGAGTTTAATTGACTTGATGCTGTACTATGATTAAAAAATGCTCCTTTCATTTTTTTGAGCAGTGTATATATTTGAAATCAAATATTATTTTTTTGGCTATAACATGTCATGTCCCTCCAGCCTGTGTCTTAGAATAAGGAGGTGAAACCTCCAATAATCTACGCTATGTAATATCCCACCCCTCATTGTGGTTAGCAGGTTAGTGGGCATGGAGGAGGAGGAAGGGAGGGAGTGGGCTGTCATTTACCATTGTATATACACGCACATGTGTGACTCTGTGGTCACATGGGCTGCTCAGATGTGATGGGGAGGAAATGCTCAGCATAGAAACTCATTGAAAACTGAGCATGTGCAGAGTGGCCACCACAGTTGCAAAATTCCTAGCTGAATTGGGGACATGGACAGAATGTGGAGATAGAGAGCAGCAGGATCATCCAGGTTTTTTGCAGAATAAAAATCTATTGATAGACCATTTATTGATAGTTTTTTTATGATGTGGGTTTAGTGACACTTAGAGCCCTTTCACACTGTTAGCGGTAAAGTGTCGATAGTTTTAGAGATGCTTTTCAGCTGCTAGCGGGGAGCTTTTAACCCCGCTAGCGGCTGAGGAAAGGGTTAAAACCGCCCGCAAAGTGCCGCTGCCGAATCGCTTTGGCATCGCTGCCCATTGATTTCAATGGCAGGGGCGGTGTAGGAGTGGTGTATAGACAGCTCCCGCACCGCCCCCAAAGACACTGCTTGCAGCACTGTATTTTCAGTCCTGCAAGCGCACCGCCCCACCCTGCCCCAGTGTGAAAGCATTCGGGCTTTCACACTGGGGAGGTTTGAAAGGCGCTTTTCAGGCACTTTACAGGTGCTATTTTTAGCGCTAAAACGCCTGAAAAGCACCTTCAGTATGAAAGGGGTCTTAAAGTTCTACTGACGGCATGTATTTGTATTACCCTTTATTATCTTAAAGCAGAACTAAATCTTAATATGCTCACATCCTCATTCCAGCAATATGGTGGGTAAATCCTTTGTCGGCCACTGTTATCTTTTTCTCTGACTTTTTCTGGGTGACGGGTGCTCAGCCTCTTGAATGGCCGGTGGCAGAATGAAGTCACCCTGCACAAGCCCGTGGGAGTTCGTCATGCTGAGAATGCGTGCTGAGCTGCGCATGCACAGCGCAGTGTGCATTCAATAGAAGACTGCAAGTATGCAGGTAAGTGTTTTGTTATTTCAGAAGAGACATTGCATGTTGCTTCTGCAGTAAACAACCACCTGCTCTATGTTTTTTTTCTATTTTATTCTTTTAGTTCTGCTTTAAAATATCACCCAATCTCCAAACTTTCAGCTTTAGTTTCTATAAATGAGCTGCAATTTGTTTGCTTATTGCTATTTCCTGGCTCCCTTGCGTGCATGTCGGCCATGGCTTTACATATTGGTGGAATTTGTTTTCTGTTTTTGCTGCTCTTAGGTTCAGGTTGAGTCAGTCCCCTGTCAGAGAATTGGATGTATGGTTACAAAGCTGAATATAGTTTTATAAAACTATTAGATGAGCATCTTAAAGAGGAGCTCCAGGCTTCTGCAGAAAAAAATAAGTCAGCAGCTACAAATACTGTAGCTGCTGACTTTTAATATTAGGACACTTACATGTCCAGGGTTTCAGCGGTGTCTTCAACCGAGCCAATTTTTTAATCCGCTATCAGGTGCTGCCCCCACCAGCTCCACTAAGGGAAACCGTCAGTGAAGCTTTGCAGCTTCACAGCAGGCACCCTACTGCGCATGCGCAAACCACGCTGCGATCTGTGAGTTTGCTGCGCCACGGCGAACTCAGCCAGAAGTTGGAGCAGGTACCTGTTAAAACCAGGTACCTGCTCCCCCCCCCCAAAGCTGCCGAATGTGGCAGCAGAGGGGGGGGGGGGGGAGACAAGCAGAGCTACCCTTTTGGGTAGAGCTCTGCTTTAATGATCACAACATACAGGGATATTATTATTGACATAAATACCCACCCACACAGGTTGAACTGGATGGACAGGTGTCTATATTCAACCCTACCAACTATGAATCGGCTTTATAATACAGATATTAGTGAAAGCAGAGTACCTTGTATTGTAGAGGGAACATAGAAAATAAACACTGTTTGAAGGACATTATAAAAGTCTAAACAACTTGTGAAATTTAATCAGTAAGCTGCGAATGATGAGAGACATTATCACTTTTCTAAATTCATAAAATATGTGTTCTTTTAAAAATATTTTCCATTTAGCTAGAGCCATGTGGTCCTAGGATGTGTCTGTTAAAAAGACATCATGCTATTTCTGCTGCCCATGTGTTTTTTGTGACTCAATGGAGCTGATTTAGACCCCTTTCACACGGGCGCCTCCGCATAACAGAATCTGCTTGCTCAGCGTGGGATCGCTCCGCTGATCCACACAGAGCAGGAGGATGACAGGTCCGTGTCACACAGTCCTGCTTTCTTCTATGGGGAGATCAGATGGAAATGGGCCACCTGTCCGTTTCCATCTGATCCAATCCGCTGGACGGATGGAAAATCCGTGTGTTTCTGGTGGACAAGATCAGATGGCGGCAGGTGTGAGTGGACATGTGTCCATGCGCTACGTAGACTGGAGGAGGAGACTGGAGGGTCCGATCGGGTCTGCCTGAAAAACTGACAGGCGGACCTGATCGGACAGTCCATGTGAAAGGGCCCTAACTAATACTGGGAAGTGCAAAATCTGGTGCAGCTGTTCATAGTAGCCAATCGTGCGTGTGTGTGACACAGGCGCAAAAAGACTAGTGATTAGATCAAAAGATATATATACACATATACTGGTTGCTGCAGTCAAAAAAAACAAATTCATCCAAAGGGTGAAAGTGTATGTATCTAGTGTTGACTGCGCTACCTCCAATATTTTAAACCAAGTACAACAATCTACCTAAACGAATCATGTATGTGATATAATCAAAAAACAAATCCGCTATTACATAATACTGACATGTGTAGATGCTATTACATAAAGTCCATTTAAATTTAATGTGCAAATTAAGGCTTGGATCCCAGTGGGCTTCCCGCAATGCCTGTGCTGTTTTCAGTTTGGGCTTCCCACTATGCCTGTGCTGTTTTCAGTGCCTGTGCTCCTAGTTTTAAATCCGTGCATAAAGTGTGACTTCTTCACCACTCCAGTGACAACACCACCACCACATGGATTGGCCACTCACCAGATAATGGTATATATGTGCCTTTGGTTCATTTAAGGGATAACCATTCCGCTTTGCTGCTTGTTGTATGCTGACCCCAATACAGTAATAGGCAAATAAATCTGTCCTAATAAAAGACAACAAACAGTGGTCATAGCGCAATATGCTAACACTGTTTATTAAAATCATATAAAAGAGACTATAAACTCATATGCTTTAGGTGCCCTTAGGCCGGCACCAAGCTAAGCCAGCAGTTTGAATGGGTAAAAAATATGAAGATACTCCCTCCGCCAGCGTGCGGTGCAAGCCTCGTTCCCGTTTGATTCACTGCTTGCGGCACAGATGGGATTTAGTTGAGCCACTGCACCTTTTTTCCTTTATTGGAAGTCAGTTTGTTGTACTCACTATGTCAGGCGAGAATATATTTTGTACTCTGTTTTGGGGTTCATTCACACTATCTTTGTTGTTTTATCATTTCTATGCTGGTCCATTTTGTCCTCTGCTAATTTGAATGTCCTGTACTGTTTTACCTTGAAAAACTATAATCAATAAAAATTGTCTGTTCTCAAAAATAACTCATAGCTCAGGAGAAGCCGGTGTACTAACAATCTGAAATCGTACAGTCATCTCCCCTGCTGTTCTATTGTGTTCCGAGAGGGGGAAGACCTTTTTCGGTGATGTTCCTTCGCCAAAAGGGCCGGCTGGCTTCTGTCGCACTGACTGCAGTACACACGGGCCGAATGTGGGCCGGTTTCTATTGAACCGGCTGATCCTGCCTGACATTTGACCCATGTCTACTAGGCTTTAAAGCGTTTGTTAACCCCAAAAAAATCAAAATGGATCCTGTTTCTTTAAAGCATGTTATACAGCATAGTGCTTGTGCTGTGTCATTTGGCCTCCTGTATCACCTGAAATACCTGGCTGATCCTGCCAGTTGCTGCCCTCCCCTCTGTACACTGACCACGATATATCAGGGCTGCTGAGCCCTGACACTGTGGTCAGAATATGTGCCTCCACCATCCGCAGCCTGATATCTGTGTCCCCCCCCCTCCCCTCCATGCCTGTCAGCTCGTGACAGTGCCCGCCTGCCCCGCCCCCCGTTCCTAATGCTTTCATACCTACTAAAAAATCCTCCCATCCCCTCTATTACATAATAATAGGTGTCCCTGGGCCCATCGGTACCTACAGTGCCTTGCAAAAGTATTCACACCCCCCTTTTTTTTTTACCTATTTTCTTACATTACAGCCTTTAGTTCAATGTTTTTTTAATTATATGTGATGGATCAGAACACAATAGTCTAAGTTGGTGAAGTAAAATTAGAAAAATATATACATAAAACAATTTTTCAGAAATAAAAAACTGATAAGTAGCATGTGCGTATGTATTCACCCCCTTTGTTATGAAGCCCATAAAAAGCTCTGGTGCAACCAATTACCTTCAGAAGTCACGTAATTAGTGAAATGATGTCCACCTGTGTGCAATCTAAGTGTCACATGATCTGTCATTACATATACACCTCTTTTTGAAAGGCCCCAGAGGCTGCAATACCTAAGCAAGAGTCACCACTAACCAAACTGCCATGAAGACCAAGGAACGCTCCAAACAAGTAAGGGACAATGTTGTTGAGAAGTACAAGTCAGGGTTAGGTTATAAAAAAATATCCAAATCTTTGATGATCCCTAGGAGCACCATCAAATCTATCATAACCAAATGGAAAGAACATGGCACAACAGCAAACCTGCCAAGAGAGGGCTGCACACCAAAACTCAGGGACCGGGCAAGGAGGGCATTAATCAGAGAGGCAGCACAGAAACCTAAGGTAACCCTGGAGGAGCTGCAGAGTTCCACAGCAGAGACTGGAGTATCTGTACTTAGGGCAACAATAAGCCGTACGCTCCATAGAGTTGGGCTTTATGGCAGAGTGGCCAGAAGAAAGCCATTACTTTCAGCAAAAAACAAAATTGCACGTTTTGAGTTTGCGAAAAGGCATGTGGGAGACTCTCAAAATGTATGGAGGAAAGTGCTCTGGTCTGATGAGACTAAAATTTAACTTTTTGGCCAAAGAAAACGCTATGTCTGGCGCAAACCCAAAACATCACATCTCCCAAAGAACACCATCCCCACAGTGAAACATGGTGGTGGCAGCATCATGATGTGGGGATGTTTTTCAGCAGTCGGGACTGGGAAACTGGTCGGAGTTGAGGGAAAGGTGGATGATGCTAAATACAGGGATATTCTTGAGCAAAACTTGAAGGAGCTGGAGCAGTTTTGCAAGGAGGAATGGGCAAAAATTCCAGTGGTAAGATGTTGCAAGCTCATAGAGACTTATCCAAAGCGACTTGGGGCTGTGATAGCCGCAAAAGGTGGCTCTACAAAGCATTGACTTTAGGGGGGTGAATAGTTATGCACATTGACTTTTTCTGTTATTTTGTCCTATTTGTTTGCTTCACAATAAAAATTAAATAAATAAAATCATCTTCAAAGTTGTGGGCATGTTGTGTAAATTAATGGTTGCAAATCCTCAAACAATCCATGTTAATTCCAGGTTGTGAGGCAACAGAACACGAAAAATGCCACAGGGGGTGAATACTTTTGCAAGGCACTGTATAAGAGTGGCTCCCTGCGATCACATGACCCCTTGGCTCTCTCTCCTCTCCTCTCCAGCTGATGTCATCGACAGTGCTCAGCCCCGCCCACTGGAACTGTCAGCTGGGCAGAGGAGAAGAGGAAGGAGGCACCTGAGCGTTGGGAGTCGCTCTCATATAGGTACCAATGGACATATTTTTTACATAACACAGGCACAGGGGAACTTATTATGTAGCAGAGTGGATAAGAGGATTTCATAGTAGTGGGTTAACAACCACTTTTTTTTTTTTTTTAACAGAAAATTTTATTGAACAAATCAGCCGTACAATACAAGAGTTTAATACAGACATTGTAGTGGGAATAAAAATAAATAAAAAAAACCGGTAAAATTATAAATTTGACTCTTAAACAATAGCCATTATTTATCAGAAATTCCAGGTGTGCAAACATCAGAAGTTTCACTCAACCAGACCTCTCAAAGCTCAAATCTTCATACATTTTTTGATGGTATAAAATGAATGGCCCAATATTCAACTAAACCTGGAGGGGACAGCGGGGGGGAGGGAAGCAGGGGGGAGGGAAGGGGGGGGGGGAGGAGGGAGGGGGAGAAGAAGAAAGGAAGAGGGGGGGGAGGAGGGATGAGAGTGGGATGAAAGGGGACAGGCATAAAGAAAAGAGACGTGAGGTATAGGATAGCTTCCATTACTTTTCCTGTCCTGCTCATGGGGTAGGGGGATCAGGGTCTCCAGAGGCGTCGACCCAGGACGACCAGATTTTATCAAATTTACCCGGGCACTGTCTACTTTCATACGTTAATTTATACAGAGGGAGTACCTTATTCACAGACCTTATCCACGAGGCCAGGGTAGGAGGCTCCACCATTTTCCACCGCAGTAGAATTTCCCGCCTAGCATAGTACAATGCGAAGGTTAGACACAATTTGCTATACCTATCACCCACAACATCCTCCAAATGACTGAGCAGTAGTATCTGGGGATCTGCCTGCAAGTCTGATCCTATGACATTGCTCAGTGTGGATGCCACCGCTGACCAAAAGAGTCGGAGACTGGGACACGACCAGACCATATGCCAGAAAGTACCCACTTCCTGTCTGCACCTCTGACAATTGGGGTCTCTCTGAGGGTAAATGCGCGCCAACCTCTGTGGAGTAAAATACGCCCTGTGTAGGAACTTGAATTGTATGAACCTATCTTTTGCAGCGATCATGGAAGGAATGTAGGATATTAAACACTCCTTCCATTACTCCTCATCCAACGAGGGAATATCAGCCCTCCACTTTTCCCAGGTTTTAGTTAGTTTGGCATCATACTCCACTGTCAGGTATAGGTATAGTGTGGAGAGGGGCTTCCCCATCACGCTGGAAGTCAAGAGCCTTTCAATAGAGTCCGGTTCCAGGATGAGAGGGGCGGGGAACTGAGCCTCAAAGGCGTGCTTCAGCTGCCAGTATCTAAACTGGAAGGAGGCAGGAATAGCAAAGGATTGTCTAAGGACTTGAAAAGTCATAAGCCTGCCATCCTTGACTATATGCTTTAGTGTAAGAATTCCCTTTTTTGCCCAGAGAGAAGGGTCCGGTAAAGTATAAAAATGGGGTAGCATAGGATTGCTCCACAGGGGCATGTGAGGTGAAATGCAATTTGGTTTCCCATATATTTTCCTAGCCTCCTGCCAAACCTTTACAGTGGTACGCATCGGGGTCGTCATGGACAAACTAGCCCTGAGACCCCGAAACGGGAGGTTACTCAAGGCAGCAAAGGAACCAAGAATGGCTGCCTCCAGAGTGACCGCGGGATTTTGCGTGGGCTGGGAGAACCACCACCGAATCGTGACCAGAACTGCAGCCCAGTAGTAAATTTGGAAATTCGGTAGCGCCAATCCCCCTCCAGAGAGAGGGAGATATAAGATCTGCTTGGCCACCCTGAGTGGCCTCCCAGCCCAGACAAAGTGTATTAACAGGCTCTCCAGCCTCCGGAAAAAGGTCCTAGGGATGGGTATGGGTGTATTGCGAAAGAAATATAGATATTTGGGAAGATAAATCATTTTTAGCAAGTTGACTTGACAGGAGGCAATGGAAGGGAACGCCAAGCAGAGCATTTAGCCGTAAGCTGTGTCATGAGTGGACGCAAATTGTTGTCAATGTAATCTTGAACTTGAAATCATCTACCCATTTAAGCTGTGGGTGTGGTACCCTTGGGGTCGAGGGATGGAGCGGAAATAGGATCGACTTGTCCCAATTGATGCGAATCCCCGAATACCCGCCGAATCGATCAATCAGATTGAGTGCAGTCTGCAAAGAGGACGATGCATCCGCTAAATAAAGCAGAGCATCGTCCGCATAAAGTGATAACTTCTCCTCAATGGGTCCTACCTGAAGACCCCTTACCCCTGGGTCGGCCCTCAACAATATAGCCAGGGGCTCCATTGCCAGAGCAAATAGACCCGGGGAAAGGGGACACCCCTGTCGCGTGCTTCAAGACAATTGGAACTTTCCTGAGAGGCATCCATTGGTACGTACTCTAGCTGAGGGGCCGTGGTATAGCATGCGGAGCCATTTCGTGAAACCCGGACCAAACCCGAATCGCGAGAGAACCTCCCATAGGTAGCCCCACTCGACGGAGTCAAAAGCCTTCTCCGCGTCGAGTGAGGCCACCATCCCATTGGTCACCCCGTCCGCCCTGTCTATGTGAGTATGGAGGCGTCTGATGTTAATGTCAGTTCCTCTGCCGGGCATGAAGCCAGTTTGATCTCTGTGGATTAAAGCAGTAATTACCAAGTTAAGCCTATTGGACAAAACTTTTGCCAGTATTTTTGCATCCACGTTCAGAAGAGATATAGGGCGGTACGAGGAGCACAACGTGGGGTCCTTCCCTGGCTTGGGAATCACTACAATGATTGCTTCACTCATCGTGTCTGGAAGTTTCCCAAGACGCGATGACTCAGAGAAGAGGACCTGTAATTTGTCAACTAATTCTGTGGCGTATTGTTTATAAAACTCTACAGGGATGCCATCAGGTCCCGGAGTTTTCCCTGCCTGCATTGATTTAAGTGCCCTTAGTATCTCCAAGGAGGTAATTGGGGCGTCAAGCTTGTCGCGATCCGTTACTGTAAGGGTTGGGATATCTATGTCGTCTAAATATGCCTCCAGATCCTCCCCTTCATAGTCTACCCTGGAACCATAGAGAGATTCATAAAACTCCGTGAAGCAGCAGTTGATCCCTTCCGGTGTGTGGATCAGTTGTCCCGAGGAGTCTCTAATATGTGAAATGCTCATCCCACCCGCCTGTTCCCTAGAGAGCCAGGCCAACAAACGGCCTGACCGCTCTCCCTGTTCAAAAATCCGTTGGGATTGAGCCAACATTTTCTTCTGCGTGAGAGAAGTACGGAGACGGACCAACTCCTTCGTCAACAGTTGTAGATGCGAGTAGTGCGCAGGGTCCAGGGTGCGAACAAAAAGAGCCTCCGCACTACACGCCTCCCGCTCTGCCTTCACTAAGTCTGCTCTACGCTCACGTCGGACCCTGGCAATGATGGCCTGGTAGTGCTCCCTCGTCGTGGCTTTGAAGGCATCCCACACCACCGCAGAGTCAGCAGAGCCCACATTTGTGGCCCAAAAATCAAGCAATTCCGTTCTAAATTGGGAGTCTACTGCGGTGTCTGAAATCCAAAATCTGGAGAGCCTCCACACCCTTTCTACTGAGCCTAGGGAGAGATCCAAAGACAACAACAAGGGTGCATGGTCGGAAATTCCCCTAGGCAAAATTCGTATGTCTGTAACCCGTGGGAGAACCTGAGTCCCTGCGAAGACCAAGTCTATGCGGGAAAACGTTCTGTGGGAGGCCGAGTGGCATGTGTATGCCCTAGATTGGGGGTGACGCCACCTCCAGACATCAGTCAGGCCATAGGTATCCGCCCACTCAGCCAACCCAGAGCAATGACCTCCCGCAGGAGTTAGCCTGTCTAAATCCGGGTCAGGGACCAGATTAAAATCCCCCAATATGACATTGTTGTCAGAGGCAAAGTCGGCCAGCTTACCGGTGATCTGATTGAGTACCAGCAAGGAGGTCGGGGGGGGCAAATATAAGCCTACAATAGTCCACGTTAAAGAATACATTTTTGCGTGAAAAATAACATACCGTCCGTCAGGGTCCAGGGCCAAATCCAAGAGCCGAAAGGGAAGTGACTTCAACACCAGTATAGTTACACCCCTAGAAAATGTGGAGTGTGTGGAATGGTAATGGTGTCCCACCCATGATTTTTTAAGGGTCAAGACCCTGCGACCTGTTAGGTGCGTTTCCTGGAGCACACATATGTGTGGATTATAAGACTTAATGAATTGGAACACCAGGGAGCGTTTAACCGGGGAATTCAGTCCCCTGGTGTTCCAGGAGATGATGTTAAGTGAGGACATGGCCATTGATAGTGTTAAGAGTATTAGGATCAATGGAAATCACGGCTCTCGGACCGGACCCCGGGACCCGAACCGGACACATTTGTAGACAGTGCAATGCTGATAAGTCAACTATTTTGGAATGAATAACAAACAAAAACAAAACCAAACCAAAAACAATTAAAGGATCCAAATAATCGAAGCAGATGAAAATAAAAATGACCCCAATAGGGGAACTTACCCCACCCCCCTCCCCACCCAACCCCCCAAAACTGAGGTGGGTTTCAATCCCGAACTTATTCAGCTCGCCGGCTGCAACGGAGGGTGCGTGGAAGAGGCGAACTCACCCCCCCCCCGAAACTTCACACGGGGGGGGGGACAGCATCTCAAGCGGCTTATACAGTTGAGAGCTCCGTTTGTAATACAACAGGCTGTGGGGATTTAGAAAGTCAGATGATGAGGAAATATCCGATAGTGCGACCCCACAGTAAAGTCTGTCCATCGTTGGGTGAAGATATCGAACAAAAATGTTCCCAGCACCCCTCAAGAGAACAAGCAGTTGTAAAGGAACTTCATGTTTCAACGGTCTCCTGACCAAATTGTTTGGCAGGGGCATCATCTTAGAATTTCCCTGGAAGGGGTAATAAACTTCTCCTCCCAAGACTGTCCACACCATGGATTGAACTGAGCAAAACTTATGCAACAAAGAAAGTCATCCATGTGGGAATGCATATATTACCTCAGACCTGAGCCAAGGCTATGGTGAACAAACAATGAAGGATCTCACCTAACATGCTAGGTAAACCGTCCGTGGTAGCGAGTCCAGCCAGGTGGAGGCCTCCCTTGGGGAGGTAAAGAAGAGAGTTGTCTCGCCATCCTGGACTCTCAGGCGAGCAGGGAAAAGTACACTGTAACGAATGTTGCGTGAACGTACAGCCGCCTTAACTTGGTCAAAAGATTTTCTAAGCTTCTGGGTCTCTACTGTATAGTCGGGGAAGACCATCAACTTTGTGTTCTGGAATCTGAGGTCCCCAACGTTTCTAGAGGCACGGAGAACTTCGTCTCTGTCTCTAAAATTAAGTAGACGTAGGATGAAGGTGCGAGGGGGGGATCCAGGAGGCCCCGGCTTAGGCGGGATGCGGTGCGCCCTCTCCACCGTGTAGTAAGGTGACCAGCGGGCCTCAGGTAGAAGGTCACGGAGCAAACCCTCTATAAAGGAGGTAGGGTTACTCCCCTCCACCCCCTCCGGTAGACCAACAATACGAAGGTTATTTTGCCGGCTCCTGTTCTCTGCGTCCTCGGCTCTGTATTCGAGGGCCTTTACTTTAGTTTGGAGAGTACGGAGTGACCTCTCATGTTCCGCAATGGTGTCTTCGGTGGTACTCAGTCTTTGCTCCGTCTCAGTGACTCGTGATCTGATTTTATCTATATCTTGACGGATTAGACCCATGTCCAACTGAACTGCTTCAATCTTTGTTGTTAGTGTTGATTGGCAAGTAGCAATGGCTGCCATGACGTCCGCCAACCAGGGGGGACGCGAGTCATCCGACTCCATAATGTCTGTCTGTGGGGCTCTGTGGATGTCGCGTACTTTAGGGACCTCCGGAGGGGGACCGGTGGGCGTCTGGGGGGAGTCCGGCTGGGGCGGGAAGGTCAACTTCTTACCCCCTTTACTGTATCTTGCGCTGGAATTCCGGCGCCTCATTCAGGTGGCGGGGGCCCAGGTCCGGGCAGTATTCAGCAATTGGTATAGGGAGCCTGTCTGCGAAGTCAGGGGTATTCAAGCAGCAGGTAGGATAAAGTTTGTGTCCCCTTAATATTCTTCCCTCCTCATCTGCAGGCAAATGGCACAGGAGCCACTGACTTCAGGTCCGCACAGGCCCATAGGGATAGCCAGCTCATCCACCGCACTTCATTACCGGGGTAAGGGGGGGATATGGGCGCTCCAGGGTCTGCTCCTGCAGCTTGGCAGTGTCTCTGAGTGGTCACAGGGCCCCCTCCACTAGGCCAGCAAGACACGCACTACCCCCGTCTATCCGGCGGCCCCGGGGCTCCAGGAAAGGCCGTGGTCACGACCTAGCGAATCGCGGGGGGAATAAAAGGATTTCAGGCCCAGGATTCGGCCTAGACACAGTCCGGGATTCCCTCCCCCGTCCTCACCTGTGGTCCGAGGCAGTCAGCAAGGCCCGATGCTTAGGCCGATCGCGGCAGGAGGTCCCGGTTCGCCGCGCGGCCGTCAGGAAAGGCCGCGGCTTCGGCCTAGTCGCCCGCGGTAGGCCGGGTCCCCAATCTCGCACCGGGAGTCGAAATTTCCCCCAGATCTCAGCAGGGATAGGATCCCCTATCCCCTGCTTGGCAGCAGGAGTGAAATTGGTGTGATTTTGGGGCCGATGGAGCCGGATTTCTATGCGGATCAGCGGAGCTCTCTGAAAACGCAGCCGCTTACAATGCCATCTTGGCCACGCCCCCCCAACAACCACTTTAAAGTGGTTGTAAACCCACATGAAAAAAAAAAAAATAACCTGCAAGACAAAGGCATATAATGAGCTAGTATGCATAGCATAGCATGTATTACTCACCTGAGATCGAAGTCCCCGCTGCGGTGCGCCTACGCAGCACCTGCCGGCGACATTTCTCCCCGGAGTTACTTCCGGGTATCGTGGCTTCGGCGCTGTGCATGTGCGCGGGAGCTGCCGGCAGCGGCACACTCACTGAAGCAAACGGCTTGTACGTGCCATTGCTTCAGTGCGCATGTGCCAATGACGTCAGCACATGCAGATACAGGGGATATCCGGGGTAGCTACAGGTAAACTTTATTATAGGCTTACATGTAGAAAAAAGTGGATTGTAAGGGTTTACAACCACTTTAAGCTGACTATAGAATTTAGAGAGCGGTTGTATGGCCTGGCATGTTTCAACCATCCTTGGGGTAAAATATCTTCAGAGCACAACAGAGGTTTCTATTAACTTGTAAACTTGTTTTTTTACATGACTGGTAAGGGATATGGAGAGGAGAACACACCATATAGGATACTAGGAAACTGCCAGTGTTGGTTTATTATTGGTGGATACTAGGGCAATACCTGTCTGATTCACTCTTTTCACATCACAGTAACTTGTAATCCTGTTGGTATCTGCTTTTTGGATTTAAGACTGTCATCTCCTATCTCAGTGTTTCTCAACTCCAGTCCTTAAGGCGCCGCAACAGGTCATGTTTTTAGGCTTTCCATTATTTTGCACATTTGATTTCATTAGTTTCACTGCCTTAGTAATTACCACAGCCATTTCATCTGAGGGAAATCCTGAATACACGACCTATTGGGGCGCCTTGAGGACTGGAGTTGAGAAACACTGTCCTATCTGTAGGCACCTATTGAGCCCAATAGAGCAGCATTCATTTTCACAGAACACTTGCTTTGTGCTTGTTAATTAGACACAGTGTGGGTCTTCCTCTGTATGATTTACATTTTTAGGGTAAACCTTGCATGTTATCACCATTTCCTGCCTCTGAAAGTTAGAAACTGTAGGAAGCTGCAGGATATTATCAAGTATGCAGTAGAGTATAAAGGCTGAGATTGTACAAGCTGTAAACACACTTCAGAAGTTTTAATTCAGTGACAACATGTTTGTTGATGTCATTATCAACATCAAAAGGAGTAAGTACTTTACAAGCTCAATGAATTAGTTGAATGTCAAAGCCGTGCTGTTGGTTTTGTTTAAGTAAGTGCAGATAAAAGAGATACAGACAAGCTCTTATATTAGGTGAATGAATCTTTGGTGGTTTTTCTGAGTGCCAAAATAATTGAATGCCTTTTTCTCATTGGACCATTGGAGGCTTTGGTCTATAGATGTGGTATCATTTTGTCATTATGCTTATTGATTTGGGCCAGTCCACAGAAAATGAATGCATATTCCTAACACAGGTCGATTGGCCCCTTAACTATTTATACAGCATATTGATGTATTATTTTCTGTGCAGTATACACAAGCATTGATTGGAGTGTCTACTTTCTTTTGTACTGCTGGATGTTGTGTCTATGGCCTGTAGCTTTGCTGGCCATGATCATTCCATGCATCTACCTGGACAGGCTACCTAAGCACCTAATCGACTGGTAAGAACTAAAATCCAATGACTGAATGGGATGGGGCAAGGACAGTCAGGCTGAGGAGAAAAGGGTTAGATGATCCTGGACTTTCTCTAGCCTGGAAATGAGGCTTTACCTGATCTTTCAGTGCCCACTGTGAGAAGGCTACTGTGTGCAGTGTAATCATAGTAGTAATTTCGGTACAGGATAGGAGCTTGTACAACTGTGCTAGACTGAAGGTAAGGCAGGAGTTCAGCTTTAAGTTGCCCCTAGACAGTGGATCATAGTTTCCAGGTGTAACAATTTTTGACTGGATCATTGGATGTGTCATATTAGTGGAAGTTTAGGAAAGTCCAGGCTTTAAAACAATAGAGCAGTTTAGTCTGATTGTAAGTATGTAAGAGTAGGGTGATTGGTTGGTTGCCACGTCCTCCATGTTTTCCCTCTTCATCGGGCACCAAGCAAGGGTCACATGAGAGGCCTACCCCGGGTGGGTTCTTTGGGCTACATTAAAAGTGTAACAGGGTCACTAACCCTTGCATGTGAGGTAATACTTTGCCCGAAGGCTTGCTCACCAATTCCCGGGACCAGGCGGGAGCCACGGTTATGTGAAGAGTCAAACATTAAGGCGGCCTCCAAACTCAGAGATGAGCCACATGTACATAATACCCAATGTACGAAGTTCCTCCTTAAGCTGTTTTATCCCATGTCCCACACACTTGTACTGATGTATGTGTTGCATTCGGAGGAACAGGCTAAGCCACCAGTCAGCATTGCTCTGTTACCTCACTCCCAGTAAAAAAAAGGGATCCCGTCATGCACATAGCGCGGACCTCAAGCGTTCTTTCACTTTACTCTTCTCTTCCCTTATCTAGTGACCTGGCCTAGGTCTCTGTAGTCCACTCCCATTGACTGGCAGAGATGGACAGCTAGGGAGGGAGTAAAAGCACAGACCCCCTTGCTACCGGAGAACCTGTCACCTAACCAGGTACCATGCCAACAACTTTTTTGCCGTCCTTCTTGTCTTGTTGAAGGAACCTCTGTTGTAGTGATGTTACACATACCCCATTTTGTGGTTATGGACCCAAGTTCTCTAGTAATATGCCAAGACCTCAGATGCATCCATTGAGTAACTTTAGACCAGGCTCTGAGCAGTTGAATCAACTTTTAATGTAAACTTGGCACAACACGTAAGACATGCAATAACGACTTTCTCCTAACTATATCTAACTGTGGCTGCCCTAGGTTACCTGCACAATCCATGCTTGGCAAAGATCGAACAGAGAAGTCCATGTACTCGCAGTCTACCAGCAAATCGGCAGGCCACATATCCCAGCAAGTCTCTAGTTGTGTATGTTCCCTATGTGTTTTTCTAAGCTTTCCCCAGAGCCCCGGCCTACAAGTACTTTCCCTGTGACTATTTTTATTTTTGTTGCCCCAAAGAGGTGCAATTGCACCTGCAAAATGTTTTAAGATGGTTGGATTTTACATTTACATCCATACATCTCTGGCGCCAGTAATATTACACAGAGCAAAACTATGGTCCATAAATATCTAACCCGTTGCCAGACTCTACATACTGACACCCTTTGGCCAGGGATGTCTTCTGCAATCTGAAGTCATCTGTATGTGTGTTAATTACAAATAGGTTGATTTCTTAAAGTATCACCGAATTTTATTTAATTGGAGAACATCTGTAGTTTATCTAGATTTTAGTTAAAATATTAGCCAAATTATTGTATAGCACAATAATCAAATGAAAGTTTAATTGCTTGTTTATATGTACTTTGTGCTCTCTCGTCCAGGTTTTCCAGCGGCTCAGTTGCATGGCACAGAAAGGAAGAATGTTTGTGGTGGCGAACTTAGGAACTAAAGTGCCCTGTGAGCAAGTAGACCCCAAGTGCCCAACTGATGGGAGGTACCACTTTAACACGAATGTTGTGTTTAGTGACAATGGCACACTGATGGCCAGCTATTTTAAACAGAACTTGTATTTTGAATATGGATTTGACACACCTCCGCATGTCCAACATGTCGTATTTCATACCTCCTTTGCCACGTTTGGCCTTTTTACGTGCTTTGATATCTTATTTTATGAACCAGTTGTGACTCTTATTGAAAAACATCACGTGAAACACCTAGTGTACCCAACAGCTTGGATGAACCAATTGCCACTTCTGTCTTCCATTCAGATTCAGAGAGCCTTTGCCACTGGGTTCAACGTTAATATTCTAGCTGCTAACATCCACCACACAACTTTGGGTATGACTGGAAGTGGAATATTCAGTCCAATGGGCTCTTCATACTACTATGACATGGACAGTGAAAATGATCAGCTTATAATCGCCAAAGTTCCAGTGGACCCGTCAGAAGAGCTGTGCCCAGGGGATGAAGCTCAGGTGTCATGTATAAAGAGTGAGACATTCCTCCATAGTAGTTCTCAGACATGTCACTTAGAAGACAGAAAAGCACATTGTGGAGGATCAACTTGGGAAAATGCATCATTTCATTCAGAGATGATGTACGACAACTTCACTTTTGTCCCCCTGAATACAAGTGAAGGAACAGTACAAGTGTGTGCTGAGGCGCTCTGCTGCTATGTGACTTATCATAAACAGAATACCTCCAATGAGCTGTATGCTTTGGGGGTATTTGTTGGTCTGCACACTGTTCATGGTCAATACTCCCTTCAGATTTGTGCATTGGTGAAATGTGGGGGTCCAAATATCACAACATGTGGACAGGAAGTGACTCATGCCAGTAGTATCTTGACTTTTCACCTTTGGGGCAGTTTCAGCACTAAGTATGTATTTCCCATGATCGTTACATCAGGAGTCAACCTACAGTTACCTGACCACTGGGGCTGGAGGGATAATAACTGTTACATGAGCAAAGGGGCAATGGAGATGGGATTAGTGACAGCAGCATTGTATGGGAGATACTATGAAAGGGACTAGTCTCTACATATGTCATTAGAGTGTTGCTACAGCAGTGGTTCTCAACCTGGGGGTCGAATGATGATTTGCCAGGGGTCACCGAATCCTGGGCTGTTCCTGAAGCCCACACCACTCTCCCAGCCTTTTTTGCGGCTGCCCAGCAGGGCTGTCCCTGGTGCCTGTGGCCGCCCAGCTGGGCTGTTCCTGGAGCCCGTGGCCGCCCACTCAGCCTCTTCGCAGCCGCCCATTCAGTTCACGGCATGGCTGGGGGACAGATACTAGAGGCTGGAGGAGACTCTATTTCCTGATTTTGGCATAGTTGTCACTGCTACGAGACACCACAAAGTCAGAGACACAGTGAGTAACACTACCTGTGATTATAGTTGCCATTAAAAGTCCCCACTACAGTTCTCACATCAGCAGATGACCTTGATCAAGAGCACCTAATTTGGCTGATCACAACTCCCCACCAGCACTGCCACTCATCCTATTCCCCCCAACCCCACCACCACCACCACCAAGGAGTAAGAGAAGGAATAAAAAAAGAGAATACATGGAAGGGAGAGGACAAGTGGGTGAGGAACAAAGAAAAAGGGAGAGAAAGCATAAGAGAAAGAACAAGAAAGACAGCTAGAGAGAGGGATTGGGGGAAAAAAAGAAATTAGGATAGAGAGAGATAAAAGGGAAAGAAAGGAGAGCAAAGAGAGTGGTGTATTCTAAAATGTACCATAAGGGATTTTTAATACTGTGGACTCAGGGAGCGCTAAATGTCTGTGGGTTAGGGGTGCAAATGACTTGTCTTGCCTTGGGTGCTGACAACCCACGATACGAAAATAATTTTACTGTTAGGGGTCCCCACAACTTGGGAAATTTTATCAAGTGGTCAAGGCACTAGACAGGTTGAGAACCACTGTGCTACAGACTTATGAGAAAAACAGAAAATGATTGAAAAATGTTATTCAAAAGCTGTGTTTTTGATACTTTTACTAACTGTATTAAAAAAAGTTAAAGTGGAATTCTAGCCAAACCTTTTTTTTTTCTACCAGGCAGTGTCAAAGTTTGCATATAAGGCCCTTTTCGCCTGTAAAGAGCCTCTCAAGCCACCCCAGTGTGAAAGCCAGAGTGCTTTCACACTGGGGCGGTGCACTTGCAGGACGGGTGTATACATTGCTCCTCCACCGCCCCTGCCCCTTGAAATGAATGGGCAGCGCTGCCAAAGCAACACAGGAACTATTAACCCTTTCTTCGGCTGCTAACGGGGGTTAAAAGTGCCCCGCTGTCAGGGTACTCACCAGGGCCGAGATGCTGAGAGCGGCTCCCCTTGCAGCTGAGTGCGCTATACCCCTGGAGGTGGCACAGAGGGTATCGGGCACAGAGAGGCACGGGTCGCCAGGCACTAGTAGGAGCCTGCGTGTTGAACTTCTGTCTGGTAGTAGTCCGTGCAGGGTACACCCGGACGGTGATCAGCAGAGGAATCAGACTGGGGCTCCAACACCTTGGACCTGAAGTAGATAACTGGAACAAGTATGTAGAGAAGCCAGGGGGTCAAACACAGCAAGCCGGTAGGAAGGAAGTCCGTTTAAACAAGCCAAGGTCATACACAGGAATCAATCAATAGGAGAGTCCAAGACAGGCCGGGGGTCAAACACTGGAGCAGGCAGTAGCGAAGTCTTTAAAGAGAAGCCGGGGGTCAAACACTGGAGCAGACTGAATAGGAATCCGTAAAGCAAGCCGAGGTCAAGGTGCAGGAGAAGTTCAAGGATGGTCAAGGAAATCCGGGTCACAACAGGCAGGAGTCAATAGTAGAACAAGGAGCAGGAACACAGAAGCTGAAATGACAAACCAGCAATAAGCCAGAGAGCTGGGCTGCCTTTTATAAGGCTAAGATGTGTACGTGCTTACGCCGTTTCGCCGTCCGCTGACTTGCACGTCTATGTGCGCCGTTACGCCGTGACGCGGTCTGCTGAATCGCGTACCCGCATACGCCTATTAGCCATTCTGCCACGCAGGCGTACAGGGAAATGCCGGTACTGGCAAACAAAGTTTCTGTTATTCCTCTGACAGTGCCCCCCCCAAGGGGTAACCTCCGGATGCCCAACCTGGCTAATATCCCTGGGTGTCGTCTGTGAAAATTCTGAACCAAACGAGGTGCGTGTATATTACTGGCAGGTTCCCAGGAGTTATCTTCCGGTGGGTACCCCTTCCATTTCACCAGATACTGAGTCTGCCTACCCCTCTTTCTACAGTCCATAATTGCTTCCACCTCAAATTCTTCTTCACCCTCTACCTCCACTGGTGGAGGTGGAGGTTCCTCCCTTCCTGAAAAAGAATTGGGAACTACTGGTTTTAGTAGGGATGCATGGAACACTGGATGGATTCTAAGAGTACTGGGTAAGGTTAGTTCAAAGGCCACAGGATTAATTACCCTTTTTACTTCAAAAGGACCAATGAATTTTGGGCCAAGTTTACGTGAGGGACAGGGTAATCTAAGATTGACAGCAGATAGCCAAACCTTATCCCCAACCTTAAATTCCGGATTGTTTCTTCTCCCTTTGTTGTAATATTCCTTATAGCTGCCTTGAGCTTCCTTCATGGCCTTTTGGATCTGTAAAAAATTAGATTGGATGAGATTTACTCGATCCTGAACTGCGGGGGTTGTGACTTCTGGAATGGAGTTTGGCAGAAAAGATGGGTGGAACCCATAGTTGGCCCAAAAAGGCGTCTGATTGGTGGCAGAGTGTGTGGCATTATTATAGGCGAACTCCGCACAGGGGAGAAGGGTTGACCAATTATCCTGAGAGCTAGAGCAGAAACAACGGAGATATTGCTCCAAGGTCTGATTTGTCCTTTCTGTTTGGCCGTTGCTTTGGGGATGGTATGCTGAAGAAAAGGAGGTTTTGATTTCCAGGGATTTACAAAGGTCTTTCCAGAATTTTGAGGTAAATTGAATTCCTCTATCAGAGGTGATGTTGTGGGGAACGCCATGGAGTCTTATTATTTCTTTAATAAAAACATTTGCTGTAGCCAAAGCAGAAGGGGTACCAATCATCGGTAGAAAGTGTGCCATCTTTGAGAGGCGATCCACCACTACTAAGATGGTGGAAAAATTTTCAGAGGGAGGTAGATCAACAATGAAGTCCAAAGAAACCTCAGTCCAAGGTCTTTCAGGGATAGATAGGGGTCTAAGGAGGCCCCAAGCTTTAGTGTTTGACCCTTTGCAGCGTTGGCAGGTAATGCAGGATTGAACGTACTTTTTACAGACATGCCTCCAACCCGGCCACCAGAAAGAGCGGTGAACTAATTCAGAAGTCTTCCGTACTCCGAAATGTCCTGCCATTTTGTGATCATGGAAAGTCTGTAAAATTCTAAGCCTTACAGAGGAGGGGACAAAAACCTTGTCCTGGGCCCACAGCAACCCATCTCTTTTTTCTAAGGAGGATATCTCAGATTCCGTGCATTGCCTAGAGGCCTGTTCAATAGCAGATTGAAGGTTAGGTTGAATGAGATGAAGAAAATTGTGAGAGGATAGGATGGTTTCAGGTTCTGTTGACTCATTGGCCTCTGGAAACATACGGGAAAGTGCGTCCGCCTTCCCATTTTTTGACCCAGGTCGATAGGAGATATGGAAATTGAACCTGGAGAAGAATAATGCCCATCGGGCTTGTAGGGGCCTGAGACGTTTGGCTGTTCGGAGATACTCCAGGTTCTTGTGGTCCGTGAAGATCATGATGGGCTGGGACGCACCCTCCAGTAAGTATCTCCATTCCTCAAGGGCAGTTTTTATGGCTAATAATTCCCGGTCACCAACATTATAATTTTTCTCTGGAGGACTTAGTTTGCGGGAGGCAAAGGCTACTGGATGGAGAAGTGCCTTAATACCACTTCTCTGAGACAAGATGGCTCCTGTGGCGGATTCTGAGGCATCAACTTCAAGTACATAAGGTAGAGTGGGATCCGGATGCTGAAGTATGGGAGCTGACGTGAATAGATTCTTTAGTTTGGCAAAGGCATCTTGAGCTTCCTGGGACCATCGGAATTTGATTTGTTGATGAGTTAATTGAGTGATGGGAGAGATAATTGAGGAGAACCCCCTAATAAACCTGCGATTAAAAATTGGCAAAGCCGATAAATCGATGGACTCCTTTTTTGTCTGAGGGGGCCGGCCACTCCTGGATGGCTTTAACTTTTTGTGGATCCATGGCTAAACCTTCAGTTGTGATGATGAAGCCAAGGAACTGGATGGTAGTCTTTTCAAATTCACACTTCTCTCCTTTTAGGAACAGGCCGTGTTTTCTGAGAACTGAGAGGACTTTCTTGACATGGTCTCGATGTAATTCTAAAGTGGTAGAGAAAATCAAAATATCGTCAAGATAGACAATGACAAAGTTATCTAGGAATTCCCGGAAAATATCATTGACTAGATGCTGGAATGTAGCTGGGGCATTACAGAGCCCAAACGGCATCACCAGATACTCAAAGTGACCGAATCTGGACCTGAAGGCTGTCTTCCATTCGTCCCCAGCACGTATCCGAACAAGATTGTATGCCCCTCGTAAATCCAATTTGGTAAATATTTGGGCAGATCGAAACCGCTGGAACAGTTCAGGAATGAGGGGAAGTGGGTATCGATTTTTGATGGTGATTTTATTAAGTTCTCTATAGTCTATGCATGGTCTGAGAGATCCATCCTTTTTCTCGACAAAAAAGATACCAGCCCCTGCTGGGGAGGGAGAAGGACGAATAAATCCTTTTTCAAGGTTTTCATCAATGTAGAGGCGGAGAGCTTCCAACTCGGTCTCCGACAAGGGAAAAATTCGGCCAAACGGAATCTCGGAGCCGGGCAACAGATTGATGGGGCAATCATAATGCCGATGAGGTGGTAAACTATCGGCCTTCTTTTTATCAAAAACGTCCAGGAATTCGTGATATGCTGCAGGGACATGTGTAAGCGTATCTGGCACTGGTTGTACGGTCAAACAGGGGACAGTCTTATTGGAGGTTGGCACAAAACAATGCTGGGAGCAGTATGCTGAAGAGAAGAGAATTTCTTTTTTACTCCAAAGGATCTGAGGGTCGTGTGCCATTAGCCACGGGAACCCCAAGATAATGGGAAACATGGGTGAGTTGATGATGTTGAAGCAAAGAAATTCCTGATGACCAAAGTCTGTAGAGACAAGAATGGGCTTGGTTTCTTGAGTGATGGGTCCTGAGTTGGGTAGAGACCCGTCTGCCAGGTAAATCTGAAGGAGCTGTTTTTTATCTTGAAGAGGGATGTGCAGACTTTGGGCACGAGATGCATCCAGGAAACAGCTGCATGCTCCGGAGTCAACGATAGCCAGCAGTCGAATTCCCTCTTCCGCCACCTGTAATGAGACCGGTAGGATAAGGTGAGACTGGGTTGAGTCAGCAACTTGAAAGTTCATAGCATGCCGTAAGCGGTACTTACTGGGTCTCACAGGGCAGTTACGAAAAAAATGGCCAGCTTCTCCGCAGTAGAGGCAAAGATTGGCTTGACGTCGTCGCAGTCTCTCATCAGGAGTGAGTGGGGACCAGACCAGTCCCAGTTGCATGGGCTCACTGTCAGCAGAAGCTGAGGGACCCGCGATAGGCACAGGAACTGGAGGAACCCGGGGTAACATCCAGGTAGGCCGGGAAGACTGGAAGCGTTCAGAGCGACGCTCCCGCAGGCGTCTGTCGAGCTTAGTGGCGAGTTGGATCAGATCTTCCAAAGAGTCAGGGGTATCCACTCGTGCCAATTCGTCTTTAAGTGTTTCGGAGAGGCCCTGACGGTACTGGTATTTAAGGGCGGCCTCATTCCAGGTGGTGTCTCCAGACCATTTACGAAATTCCACGGTGTAATCCTCTACTGGTCTTTTTCCTTGGGTAAGGGTGTGCAGAATGGATTCAGCAGTAGCTGTGCGTTGCGGGTCATCATATAACTGAGCCATAGCGGCAAAGAAAGTTTCAACTGAGTCTAATAAAGGACTCTTCTGTTCAAGAAGATTATGAGCCCAAGATTGTGGTTCTTCAGATAGTAGTGAAATAACGAATCCCACTTTTATGGATTGTGCATGGAAAGTCCTGGGTTGAAGAGCTAGATACAGTAGGCAAGCATTTTTGAAAGCTCTAAATTTCTTCCGGTTTCCAGAAAAACGTTCCGGAGTGGGGACTCTGGGTTCAGGGAGAGTCGTTACAACTGAAGATGCTGGGGTGACTTGACCTTGGGGAGAGGCCACCCCGCTGGCTGAGGCTGCATCTGAAGGAGCTGGAGCAGACATCAGGTGCTGGAGACGGCCCTCAATTTGGAAGTAGCCATCTTGGAGTCTTTGGACAGCCTGAGTAAGAGCTGTCACCTGCTGGCAGAGTGCCTCAAGGGGAGAACCAGCTCTGTCGGCCTCTGACATGGCTGGTTTGTACTGTCAGGGTACTCACCAGGGCCGAGATGCTGAGAGCGGCTCCCCTTGCAGCTGAGTGCGCTGTACCCCTGGAGGTGGCACAGAGGGTATCGGGCACAGAGAGGCACGGGTCACCAGGCACTAGTAGGAGCCTGCGTGTTGAACCTTTGTCTGGTAGTAGTCCGTGCAGGGTACACCCGGACGGTGATCAGCAGAGGAATCAGACTGGGGCTCCAACACCTTGGACCTGAAGTAGATAACTGGAACAAGTATGTAGAGAAGCCAGGGGGTCAAACACAGCAAGCCGGTAGGAAGGAAGTCCGTTTAAACAAGCCAAGGTCATACACAGGAATCAATCAATAGGAGAGTCCAAGACAGGCCGGGGGTCAAACACTGGAGCAGGTAGTAGCGAAGTCTTTAAAGAGAAGCCGGGGGTCAAACACTGGAGCAGACTGAAGAGGAATCCGTAAAGCAAGCCGAGGTCAAGGTGCAGGAGAAGTTCAAGGATGGTCAAGGAAATCCGGGTCACAACAGGCAGGAGTCAATAGTAGAACAAGGAACAGGAACACAGAAGCTGAAATGACAAACCAGCAATAAGCCAGAGAGCTGGGCTGCCTTTTATAGGGCTAATAGGGGAACCCACGTGTGCGGCTAAGATGCGTACGTGCTTACGCCGTTTCGCCGTCCGCTGACTTGCACGTCTATGTGCGCCGTTACGCCGTGACGCGGTCTGCTGAATCGCGTACCCGCATACGCCTATTAGCCATTCTGCCACGCAGGCATACAGGGAAATGCCGGTACTTGCAAACAAAGTTTCTGTTATTCCTCTGACACCCGCTAGCAGCCAAAAAGGGCCGCTTGTACGGCGGTAAAGCGCCACTAAAATTAGCGGCTCTTTACCGCTATCGCCCACACCTCCCCAGTGTGAAAGGGGTCTAAGAATGACATGGGTCCTCCAGTAACTTTTAAAATAGGGCTGAAGGTGGGTTTTGGCTTCTCTGAATGTGTACACTGTATAACTAAAACATTCTTCTTAGCATAAAACAATTGTAAAATTCAGCAGCACCAGTTATGGATGTCACAACTGCACAGAAAAATGCAGATGCTTGGATATCCCCACTGGAAGTGGACTGATCCAACTATGTGCATTTTCCTTCCTTTGAAAAGAAGATCATGGTGAAGCTGGAGTGTTAACCTCTCTGACGGTATTCCCGATTGTGGCTTGGGGTTAAATTTCAGCACCATTAGCAGTAACCCCGAGCCGCACTCGGGATTACATCTCAGGATCCTGGTGCAGGTTACTTACCTTGTGCCCAGGATCCTGCGATGTCCTGCCGTGCAGTCTGCGTGCTCCGTCCTCTGCCCGAAGCCTCTCTGTGCCAGGCTCCGTTCCCTGTGAGCGTCGCGACGCATGGGGGCGGAGCCTGGCGGCAAATTCAAAAAAATTTAATAATCATAACACATACAGTACTGTAATCTTACATATTACAGTGCTGTATGAAATCATTTCACTTCCCTTTTGTCCCCAGTGCTTTGGCCCATGCCCTGCATGCAGTTTTATATTACATATACTGTTCTTTCTGCCTGGAAACCTGAGATTGTCCATAGCAACCAAAAAGTGTCCCTTTACATCAAAAGTGGCCTTAGACCAGCTAGAAAACAGCAATAGTAAATTAAAACACTTGCAGAATTGAGCGATAGTGAATCGTGGGGAAATTTATTTTATTATTATTATTATTATTATCATTATATTATATATTTTTTTTAATTATTTATATTTATTTATTTATTATATTATAATTTATGATTTTGTGTTTCAAACTTCATCATACCCGGGATATCTACTAGACTCTTGGTGGACAGATCTAAGTGTGTTTTTGCTAAGAATTACAGACCTACAATATAAAACGCCAAATTTCTATGCAAAATACTTGTACCGCTTTGAGACGCAAAAATCTGAAATAATCATACCGCCAGGGAGGTTAAAGAGCAACAAAACCCATCAATTTAACTGTTTCCCAAAACATTAGGAGAGCTTAGTTCCACTTTAACATCACTCATCTCCCTGCCACCAAGTTGACAAGCGAGTCTTGCTTTAGACCTTCTCTGTAGCCCCCCTGCCTGTATCGTCTTTGGTCTGTTTCAGCTAAAAACCGAGGAGGGCAGGAAATAGAAGTGCACTATGTAGGACTATTGCTAGAGCAACAGCATGAATATTGCTTTAGACCAGTGGTCGCCAACCTTTCGTACCTCATGGACCACTAAACAAACAATTTTGAAACCTGCAGACCACTAACATAAATTTTTCATGCCTTATACACACAATGCTCTGGCTCTCTGCCCCTCTCTTGCTGGGTCACACTGCTGCCTTATACAAACAGTGTTTTGGGTCTCCCCCCACCCGCACTGCTACCTTACACAGACTCATCATTGGATCTCCCCTCCATATCCAGACATATGCTGGAGCTCCATGATCCCTCCCACAGTTTGTGAGCAGACGATGTCTAAGAGGACGAAATGCGTCGGGTAGGACCCCACTGTCGCCATACTTTTACAGCGCTGATTTTACAAGTCGTACATGTGAGTGTATTTCTTATCTTATTTTAATAAATTTTGATACTTGTTTTACGGAATTACGCTATGTGGCCTTTTTCCTCCTTGCCTTATATCATCACCATCTACTCCTCAATATCACCCTGAGGGACACACCAGTCCACGGCTTACTTCTAGATGTCCATCCTTACCATCTCTCCGGAACATCTACCATCACCCACCACCCAAGCCTGATTTGACCCATTTAGGCATATGCCCTCTTGGGTCCACGAGATGTCACGCATCTAAATTGTTTTTCACACGAAGTCACTACATTTATATGGACTGTTAATCTTTACGAGTCTTTTAAATATTGAGGACTTTTTCTTGTTTTTTTTCTCAGTTGGTGTTTCATTACCAGTTGGACTTTATTGTCCTTATATTGAACTTTTTTAAACTGTGTGAAAAATGCTATAAAGTAAAGCTCATTTCACATGAGCAGACTGCTTTTGTGAGATACTGTGTGTGTGTGTATATATATATATATATATATATATATATATATATATATATATATATATATATATATATATATATATATATATATATATATATATATATATATATAAAGTGCCTGGCAAAAGTATTCACCCTCTTGGCTTTTTACCTATTTTGATAAATTATAGCCTTCAGTTCAATGTTTTTTAAATCTGAATTATATGTGATGGATCATGCCACGTACACACGGGCGGACTTTTCGATGGAATAGGTCCGGCAAACTTTTCGACTGACTTTCCGATGGACTATCGAATGAACGGAGTTGCCTACACACGATCAACCAAAGTCCAACGGATTCGTACGTGATGATGTACGACCGGACTAAAATAAGGAAGTTCATAGCCAGTAGCCAATAGCTGCCCTAGCGTCGGTTTTTTGTCTGTCGGACTAGCGTAAAGAAGAGCGGACTTTTCGACTGGACTCCAGTCCGTCGGAAAGATTTGAAATAAGTTTTATTTTTAGGATCGTCTGACTTTTGGGAAAAAAAAGTCTGCTGGAGCCCACACACATTGTCCGACGGAGTCCAGTCTGCCAAAGTCTGCTCATGTGTTCACGGCATCAGAACACAATAGTCTAAGTTGGTGAAGTCAAATTAGAAAAATATATATAGAAAACTATTTTTCAGAAATAAAAAACTGATAATTGGCATGTGCGTATGTATTCACCCCTTTGTTATGAAGCCCATAAAAAGCTCTGGTGAAACCAATTTCTTTCAGAAGTTACATAATGAGTGAATAGTGAAATGATGTCCACCTGTGTGCAATCTAATGCCCTATACACACGGTCGAACTTTCCAACGCTCCAAAAATTTTGTTGTGCTCAAATTGGTGTTTTCTGTGACAATGGGGGTTATTTCTTAAGGGAAAATCCACTTTGCACTACAAGTGCAGTTTCAAGTGCACTTGTCGTGCAAAGTGTCTTTGCCTTTAGTAAATAACACCCAACGGTGCTTTGTAATGTTACACAATCACGCCATTTTCAGGACTCACCACATGTCTGTCAGGGTCGGTTAAAAGAAACACAAGCATTAAATGTCACCAAAGATTTTAGTAGTTCAAATGATTTTTTTTATTTTAAAAATGTTTCAGACATTGGCATATTGATGGCCCCCCTACCCGCAAAGTAACGCCAGGATAATATGATTCAGTTTGTACTCCGCCATGTGTATGGGTGTAAGAAATAGGCAGAACCGGCTAGCCATGATTCCAAACGTGTTCTCCACCACTCTTCTGGCTCTGGCCAGCCGGTAATTAAAAACCCTCTGGTTAGGGGTGAGGGTCCTCATCGGAATAAGATGGTCCCCCAGCGCAAACGCTTCATCAGCATCGAAGACGAATGGGAGTCCTTCCACATTGTCTTCTGGAGGTCCAAGTTGCCATTCTGGAGACGCCTGTAGAACTCCGTCTGGGCGATGACTCCACCATCGGACATCCGGCCATTCTTCCTCACGTCCACATACAGGAACTCGTAAGTAGCCGACACCACTGCCAACATCACAATACTATTGAACCCCTTATAATTATAATAGTATGACCCCGAGTTGGGTGGTGGGACGATGTGGACGTGTTTCCCATCAATTGCCCCTCCGCAGTTAGGAAAGTCCCACCGCTGGGCAAAGTGGGAGGCCACAGTCTGCCATTCCTGTGGGATGGAAGGAAACCGTGGAGTCAAACAAGAAAAAAATAATAATTCTGCACCTAAACAGGGAAAGCAGATTAGACACAAACATTCTTTGCCAACATCAGTATAACATTTATTTTAGGGAGTTTGGAAAGACCAAGGTATAAGGCCCACCTATCAGATTCCCCATACCCCCCCCCCCCACCCTCTCATGGGCCATTTCTAACATTTTAGGGGGGGAGCTCTTGGACAGGTAACCCTCTCCACTTCATTGAGAGGTGAATGCCTAAATAATAATACAAAGATATAAATAGACACTGTACACATTTTAGCACATTTAGACATTCTGCTATTACCTATCAAGAAAATAATAGTATACAAGAACTTGAAACAGTGCCATTTGAAAGTACACAGGCAGTCCCTTGCACTACATGCTTTGGGGAATTCATCCATACATCTGACCACAAAAGAGATGGGTAAAGTGTGTATGGGTTTGGCAAAGTCAGCAGATAGATGATTGAGGATAGATAGAGAATTGGTATCAGCTGACTTAGCAGTTGGGGGAGGGAGGGTTCCAAATGATTTGGGGACCCAAAAAATAAAGCTTCTGGCACTCTGCCTGAATTTAAAGCTCAAATCACATTTTTACACATTTTAGGGGGTATTTAGGGTAAAGCATTACTATGGAGCTGACAAAATACATTGGTTCTGAACTGGCCTTTTCTAGTCTTGTCGTACGTGGAGTACGTCACTGCGTTCTTGGCGATCGGAAATTCCGACAACTTTGTGCGACCATGTGTATGCAAAACAAGTTTGAGCCAACATCCGTCGGAAAAAATCCATGGATTCTTGTTGTCGGAATGTCCGATCAATGTCCGACCGTGTGTATGGGACATAAGTGTCACATGATCTGTCATTACATATACACACCTTTTTGAAAGGCCCCAGAGGCTGCCATGAAGACCAAAGAACTCTCCAAACAAGTAAGGGACAATGATGTTGAGAAGTACAAGTCAGGGTTAGGTTAAAAAATGGGATTTTTTTCTACTTACCGTAAAATCCCTTTCTCTGAAGTTCATTGACAGACACAGCACTTTCAGTCTTGACCTTAGGGTTTTATCAGGAGTAGGACTAGACAGAGAATAAAAAACAAGCACAGCACCGCCTAGGGGCGGTCATTACTGGCAGTATCCTCCCACTCTGCTCCCGGCAGCTTAGTTCGTCATAAAGCAGTACAAACATAAACAGGAGGGGTGGGTGCTGTGTCCGTCAATGAACTTCAGAGAAAGGGATTTTACGATAAGTAGAAAAAAAATTAAATTTTCTCTTTCATTCATTGACGGACACATCACTTTCAGTCTTGACCTTGGGGACGTCCCAAAGCAGTGCCACAAGGAGGGGTGTAAAGAGGAGCCGCAACCTCAGACGGCCACTTGCAAAACTTTGTGGCCGAAACACGCATCCGAAGATGCGCCAACGTCCACCTTGTAAAACTTGGTGAAAGTGTGTCCAGACGACCAGGTAGCCGCCTTACACACTTGAGAAATGGACACTTGATGCTGGAAGGCCCAGGAAGCACTAACCGCCCTGGTAGAATGCGCCGTGACGGGAAAGGGAGGCACCCGCCCCCTTATGGCATAAGCCTGGACTACAATCTGTCTGATCCAACGAGAAATCGTGGCCGACAAAGCCGCCAGGTCCTTCCTTAAACCAACCACAGAGACAAACAGTGAATCTGACCTACGAAAAGGAGCCGTAGCAGACAGTTACGCCCGAACCACATTCAAGGAATGTAAGGCGATCTCCTTGGGGTGAGACGGTCGAGGACACAAGGAAGGAAGCACAATGACCTCATTTAGAAGAAAGGCAGACACCACCTTAGGAAGAAACAAGGGCTGCGGACCCAGCACCGCCTTATCCTTGTGGAAAATCAAGTAGGGAGACTTGCATGACAAGGCCGCCAGCTCAGAAACCTGCCTTGCGGACGTAATAGCCACTAGAAAGACAACCTTCTGAGAGAGCGTAAGTAAGGGGATCTCCCTAATGTTCTCGAACGGTGGTTTCTGGAGTACCAAGAGCACCAGATTCAGAGATAGATATATATATATATATATATATATATATCAGCTTATTACTATCAATTGATTTGTGAATCAAGTAGATTTACATGCATTCTGCATTTCTTATTTCAAGTTAAAGGGCGGAGTGAGTGGCTAACATCACATTTCATGCTTGTTATCTCCACCCCCTCCTCGCCCCTTTCAATGTGCTTAAATTCTGTCGTTGCCGCTCACTCACAAAAGCGCATGCGCGCAAAACATGTAAGCCATGTCAACCCAGAGCTTGCGGTCCAACACAACAGACGGGTGTCCTGTTTCTCTTCGTTTCCGGCGCAACTCTGACATCATCCAGTGTGCCCGGTTTCAGTCAGCTCTTCCGGTTCTATTCAGCGGTGGACACCACGCCATACTGCCTGCGGCTCAGCGGGGTTCCAGCTACAGAGTTTACTGCTTTTCACAAGGGTCCTCCGCCGTTGCGGTTTCCAATCTGGACACCAGCAGAAGTTAACCACCAGCCAGAGGTAAAGGGTTGTAATACAACTATCCCCCTTCAGTCACCGGGCTTCCATCGCTATCCACATGGATTAATACATCCTTTTCCATGTTTAACCCACAAGCTGATTGGTTGATGTTGACCCTTCCCCACCCAGATGTTACAGTACCGTTTTTATTAATAACATTCCTTTACATCAGTATCCTATATGCTTTTATGACTGCCTTTGCAACCTCTGCAAGTTTTTATTATTGACAGTTGTTGCTTATTTCTCAGAAGTGCAATAAACTAACTTTTTGCTCAGCTAAAGGTCTACAAGTACTTGTGCTTTACCCATAGAGCGCTGCTTCTTTGTTTTTGTCTTTTGTTATCCATTCCTCCAGTGGTTGGCAGCTGCACTGGGCTCAAGGCCATTTCATATCCTCCAGGGTCTGCATACCCACGTATATGGCTGAGTTTTTAGCGCTTAAGGAACTTTGTGTATGTTTGAGTTTTGCAAGGAGGAATGGGCAAAAATCCCAGTGGTAAGATGCAGTGGCGTCTCCAGCTTTCATATTTAGGGGGGGCACATGGGGGGGGGACAGGGACAAAAGTAGGAGGCCAACTATAAAATGCAATTTTACTTCTGTTGCAGGGCCCTTTATTATGATCCCACAATGGGACCTTTTCACATGTGCTGAAGTGAGCCCCCTTCTTACTGTATTGGGGTCCCCCAGGGTGGCAGAAAACAAGAGATATGTTCCCTGCACACCACGAAAATATAAGGGTCCAAAGCAGTGGGAAAACTACCAGGGTTACAAAGGTAGCACTTGCAACCGGGCCCTGGCGTTCTGCCACTGTGGGGTTCCCCAGCCTCCTCTTGCTGTCTTGCTCCTGCTATTGACAGCTGGTCTGGTATCTGTCTCCTTGACAGCAGCAGCAGTCTATTAGGACCTAGTGCTGGTGACATTATGGGTGCATGCAGGGGAAGGCTGGCACTATTGGTTTTAGAGAGCTGAGCCCCCAGCTGGTCACCTAGCAGCAGTAATGCTGTTTAACCTTCTGTTGACATACTGATCGGGCTGTGATCCAGGTGATGTTCTTAGTCAGATCTAATAAACACAGTATTTATTAGAATCAAGAGTACAACCACATATATATCTACCGTGTGTTTGTGTGTAAATATAAATAATCAACCGTATGTTCAGCAGCCATGTGGGCTCCATGCCCTTAAGGTATGAGCTTTGATAATATTTAACATTAGATTTGACTAAGAGCATCACCTGGATTGCATCCCAATCAGCATGTCAGAGCAGGCTCCACTGCTGCTGAGCAACCTGCAGGGAGCTCAACTGTGTACAACCATTAGAAATGGGCTCGGGCGTGTTTAAAATCCCACGTGACTGATCCCCCCCAGAGAGCCAACACTGCACACCGCTAATCACAGGCAGTGCAACATTTCCTGATCTGTGCAGCTGCGAACAGGGAAATGTCTCGCTGCCTGTGATTAGCCGCGTGGAGTGTCGGTTTCCTGGCAGGATCGGTCACATGGGATTTCAAACACACCCAAGCCCGTTTCTGACAACCAATTGTGCATGAGCCCATCAGCCCCATAAACTAATCAGTACTGGGTCCTAATGTGCTGTCATCACTGCCATTGAGACAGAGACCAGCGCTGTCAATAGCCGGGACAGGACAGCAACCCTGGTAGTTCTGCCGCAGGTCCGCAGTGGGAGGATTCCCCCATCCACCTTGAATGTGTACATGGGGGAATTGGAACTTTTTTTTTTCATCCAATGAGGATACAGGGGGAGGGAGTAGATCGGGCGGCCATGGCTGTGCGAGAGCCACTGGTATTATACAGAGTGTCAGTGAGTAGAGGGAGGGGGAGATATCAGGAGCTGACAGGGACGCTGTCAGGAGAGCCTGACTTATTCCAGTGGCGGCCAGAGCAATGTGTGGGGCCAAGGGCACCCACCCCAAATACAAATCATAAGTCCTTTTAATTGGGGGGCACAGTATAATGTTGGGGGGGTCAGGGCCCCCTCTGCCCCCCCTAGTGACACCACTGGTAAGATGTGGCAAGCTAATAGAGACTTATCCAAAGCTTGGAGCTGTGATAGCCGGAAAAGGTGGCTCTACAAAGTATTGCCTTTAGAGGAGTGAATAGTTATACACATTGACTTTTTCTCTTATTTTGTCCTATTTGTTGTTTGCTTCACAAAAAAAAAAAAAGCATTTTCAAAGTTGTGGGCATGTTCTGTAAATTAAACGATGCAAATCTTCAAACAATCCATGTTAAAGTGGAGGTACACCCTGAAAAAAAAAATTGCACAAAAATATACCTAAAAAAAATGGAGGAAAAAAACACATGAAATGGCTGTTGCTAGGCAGTCTTCCTAATCTGCCTCTTTCTACACCGCGGTGATCTTCAGTCTTCTGCTCCCCGCGTTGTCTTCTGGGGAATGGGGCACGGTGTGTTATGGGAACTGTGTGTGTCCCACAACACATCGCGTCACATTCACAAAGCGCCGCGCCGCTCGCGCATGCGCAGTAGGAAACTGGCAGTGAAGGCGCAAGGCTCCACTGCCTGTTTCCCTTACTTAGGATGGCGGTGCCGGGACCCGAGAGCTGAGGGACGGGTCGGGTCGGCCTCGGACAGCCGTCATCGCGGGCACCCAGGACAGGTAAGTCTACTTATTTAAAGTCAGCAGCTACAGTGTTTGCAGCTGCTGACTTAAAAAAAAAAAAATTAGCTGGCCGGAATCCCGCTTTAATTCCAGGATGTGTGGCAACAAAACACGAAAAATGCCAAGGGGGTGAATACTTTTGCAAGGCACTGTATAATATACTACCTTGGGCGTCCTACAAACATCCATAAGACCCCCCTCACTATCATATTTTTCAAATCTCCTGCTCAGCAACTGTGCACAGCCTGTGAGATCCTATGACTGGGAGCTAGTCAGATGCCTTCCTCACTGAATGATCACTCTGACAATCTCTTTGAGAGTTCAATGTAACATTTTAAGCCAAAACAACAACAAACAAGTAAAACAGTAGCTATCTTATCTCCTGCATTACTTGTCAGACAGTTTTGTGAGAGAGAGCTGCAACTGACAGAGGAAAGTTTTTTTAATGTGTGTACAGGGAGTTAACTCTTAATTACCCAGGACATGCTTTTTTTTTTTTTTAACTACTTAACCCTTTAATTTCAACCTGTATAATCACTATTTAAAAGTCCTCTCCTGTTCCATGTTTCTATATTAAACTATTTGCTGGAAACAATTTTTTATAAGGCACATATATACATTATCTTTAAGGATTTACTGTTTAAAATACGTAGTTTAGGGTATATCTGTTTTATTTTAAATCAGTAAGAACTAGAAATAACTAATGCATTATGAGAAAAATTTAATGTATGCAAAAAAAACAAAACTTTATACTGTGTTAAACGTACAGTATTGCACTGGTATATATACTGCACGTGCAGTAACTCACTGATATATACCACGTTAAATGCGCAGTAACGTACTGATATATACTACGTTAAACATGCAGTAACGCAGTGGTTCTCAACCCCCAACAGGCCATGTTTGCAGGTTTTCCTTTATCTTGCACAGGTGCTTTAAATCGGAGTCAATGGCTTGGTATTTTGGACACCTATTTTACCTAAGGACAGGGTTGAGAACCACTGCAGTAACGTAATGATATATACTACGTTAAACATGCAGTAACGCACTGATATATACTGCGTTAAATGTGCACTAATGCATTGATATATACTGCGTTAAATGTGCAGTAACGCACTGATATATACTGCGTTAAACATACAGTAACGCACGGATATATACTGCATTAAACATGCAGTAACAGACTGATATATACTGCAATAAACGTACAGTAACGCACTGATATATAATGCGTTAAACATGCAGTAATGCATTGATATATACTGCGTTAAACATACAGTAACACACTGATATGTACTGTATTAAATGCGCAGTAATGTACGGATTTATAATGCATTAAACGAGCAGTAACGCACAGATATATACTGCGTTAAACGCGCAGTATCGCACGGATATATACTGTGTTAAATGTGCAGTAATGCACTAATATATACTGCAGGAAACCTGCCCTGACAAATTAAACTGACACTAAAGTAAAAATGAATGGTCACACTACACTCACACTGAACTATCACAATATTCTACACTGACAATTGAAGCACTATAGCACACTTATGCCCCGTACACACGATCGGACATTCCGACAACAAAATCCATGGATTTTTTCCGACGGATGTTGGCTCAAACTTGTCTTGCATACACACGGTCACACAAATCTTGTTGGAATTTCCGAACGTCAAGAACGCGGTGACGTACAAACACGTACGACGAGCCAAGAAAAAGGAAGTTCAATAGCCAGTGTGGCTCTTCTGCTTGATTCCGAGCATGCGTGGAACTTGGGGCGTCGTAATTGTGTACACACAATAGGAATTTACGACAACGGATTTTGTTGTCAGAAAATTTGAGATCTAGATCTCAAATTTTGTGTGACGGAAATTCTGATGGAAGATGTGCGATGGAGCCTACACACGGTCGGAATTTCCGAAACAAGCTCCCATCAAACATTTTCTAGCAGCACTGAACAAAGCCCTGTTCTATCGCTCTCCACGCCAATAGCGCACTGAAAGTGGCCGCTATGGTGAGAATATTTTTATAGTAGGGGGTAGAACTAAGAGCAATGAGCCATGATTGGATAGAGTCATCATTACTTTCTCCAATAATGGCTCTGACCGTTCTCTGTGTCCTGATTGGGCAAAGCTTTTATTGCTTCAGTCAATCAGGGCTTCCAATGCACTGTGCAGCGATGCAGTGCATTGCGGTCATTCGGGGGCTAAACAAATGGTTGACCGTCCCGATAATTTGAGTGTTCGTCAAACGGGCAAACAGCCAATGTTCGACCCGAACACATGCTCGGGCTGAAACGTTCACCCAACTCTACTGGAAAGCAATCAATGCATGCATGTGGAGTAAGATAGAGAAGGATGGGGGATAGGTGGAGTTCCTGTAGTCCAACAGGCTGATCATGCTGGTTGAAATGTCACGACTGCAAAGGCCACTATGCTGTCAGCCCAACAGTAAGTTAGAGGCACATACACATAGTGAAATGTGTATTTATAGCAGAGATGTAATTAATATATTTTTGGTCTTTTTTTCTTTTTGCCCACGCATACACTTTAATGACTTGGAGCAGGAGGCAGAGTGGCCTTTAACGAACCATTGCTTGCCTGATGTCCTGAGTGGCTTGAAATGCTTTCTCCTCTTAGCCCTCCACTTCATGTCCTGATTAGTCATCCTATGTATGAGTATACAATTATTAGGGATAAAAATAACATTAAAAAGCTGTGAAACTCTAATTTTCAAAGAGGTGATGAAGAGTAGAGTGTTTCTAGCAGAACTAAGAGCACATAAGTATGTAGTTATTTATTTTTATGTTTGCTGAAGACGATCCATCCTGTAAGCACCATAATGTGTGTTTTCTTTTTTTTATACCTGTAATAGTTTGTGTGGGAGGAACCACTCAAGATACTTCAGGAACACACAACTGAACTTTTTTGTTTTTTTAAATTTACATCTTCAGTCATTTTTTCTTATATGTGCTCATAACATCTCTTTCATGATAATGTTCAGTACAATGGTTATATTTGAAAGAACAAATCAATATATTCAATTTGTCACTAGGGTTTATTTTTAAAGCTATGTAAATGTTCTATAAACTTTAGAAGGATGAGCCAGCTTTTCATAGTCTAACTTTTTACATCCATTACCTCCTAACTAAAGAAAACTTTGAAGCTAAACTCCAGCTGGAGAAAAAGTTACCCTTGTAGTAATGGCCCCCTGCAGGGCTGCTATTAGAAATCACAGGCCCTGTAATGCTATGCTTTGCAGCCATGACAGAAATAATACCCCCATCAATCAAGACCCATTCAATTGAATAGTGCTACTCTGCAAGTGTCCCACAATCACGTGCAAAGCATGCAGATTAGTGCACTAGTATGGGGTTAAAGCAAGCAGTAAGACCGTAATACGTTCCTCACCGCCTTTCCAATGCTCTCTGAAAAGTGAGCCAAATGCTGACTGCTCTTCAGAAAGCAAAGCACATTTGAACAAGTCCTTTTTTATAGGATTTTTTTTTTTTACTTTTTTTTAGAATCTTATTTATTTACATTTTTTTTAACTGCCCTGTTGGGGGCCTTTAGTGAATGATGTAATGTGATGTCTCACAATTGAGACAGCTATAGTAACTGACAACAGACTGTAGAAGCATCGGTTCCTTTCTCTGCAGCTTCGGCTGCACAGTTGAATAAATAGGAAGCGCTTTGAGGCCTCCTGTTCATTCACTAACTGAAGCATAGTAAACAGTTTAGTGATGAATGGACACAGGAGCGCTTTGTACTGATCTCTCACTGTGTTCATTCAGGAAAGGAAGGGGCTGGTAAATATGACATATTTACTGGCCCCTCCTGCTCTCCATCCTGAAAAAGCCCCTGTGTGCCCTCAGCAGCCGGCAGGAGAAGAGGGAAGCTGACAGCGCCACAGGGGAGGGGGCACACAGGGGGGTCCAACAGCAGGTGGAAGGGGGCACAGATCCTATAACGGATCCCCCCCTGCATACAGCTGAAGGGAAAAAAGGAGTAGAAGCCTGAAGCACTGCATCGGGATCCGCACGAGTCACATGTGTCAGCAATAAGGCAGTACAGCTATCCCTCTTACTTGGCAGGTGCTTGGGCCCCCCTTTTGAACTGATGGGGCCGGTACAGGAGGGCTGGCTGTATTGCCTTATCAGCGGCCCTGGCCCCCTGCACTGCAAGAGTTAAATGCTTCTTATGGCTAGGGATGAGGTGAAATCCCTACAGTATACCTCGTCCCTGCCGGTTTCCTCCTCTTCATAAGACTAAGTTGCCTGAATCAACTCCTTTTCACTGCCTGAGCAGTCACAACTCTCTGATGTCATCATGTACAATGTAAAATCAGAGGCTCTGCACTATACATGAGGATGCCGAAGGAGCATTGGAGGCTGCCAAGGAAGGGAGGAGTAGAGTAAGTAATTTAGCTTCAGCAATGGTGCCACACAGGTTTACTTTAAAGGTACTTTCCAATTAAACATAAAAATGTTACAATTATACCTCGTTCACGTGGTGTGTACTACTACAGCGCACCCATGCAAGGCCATGTTTACCTGCATGAGAATGCGCAGGTGTTCAGCGCATCCCTGTGCAGGCAGTCCCATTGATGTTGATTGGAACACAGGAACCACACAGATACAGCTGCTGCTTCCAATTTGACATGCATTTGAGCACACATCCCCAAAGTACACACTGTGTGAGTTCGTGGACATGCACCAACATGGATGTCAAATTGGGAGCAGCGGGTGTGTCCATGAAGCCTTTGCATTCTAATTGACATCAGTGGGACTGATTACACGGGGGTGCATGGAACACCTGTGTATCCCTGTGCAGGTAAACGTAGCCTCACGTGGGCGTACACTGTAATACACCCCATGTGACTGAGGGTTTAAAGTGGTTGTAAACATCAGACATTAAATATGAACAATGCAGAGAAGGGAGCTCCAGCAGGTTGACAGCCTCAGCTCTGTTCCTGTGTGCTGTGTGAAGGGGGGGGGGGGGTGGCGTTCTTCCCTCCAATCAGCTCTCAGAGCTCCCCTCACTGAGCTCTGCAAAGTGTAACTTTAGTTCTCTGCCCCGTTTTCTGACAGCTCAGACAAGCTTTATAAATTCTGAACTTTGAACGGATGTAGAGAAGAAAATATTGCAGGTGATCAAACACAACATATGTAGGAGGATTGTTTCATCTCTGTGTTTCAACTGAGGCTCGTCCCTTCACTGGGTGTATGTGGAGGTTTACAACCACTTTAAGCTGAAGATAGTGTACTCATGCCTTTATTAAGTTGATAAAGCCCATGTAGGCAGTGGTGGTACCCCTTCTGGGGGTAGGCCAGTAAAGCCTCACACTCACAGAATGTAATTAGCCTTCTGCGTTGAATGATGCTGGATATGACTGCACATTCCACAACTCCCCTGATGTCTTTGGACAACCCTAACAGCCATAGATACAGTAAAAGGACATGACAGTTGTAAACAGACTTCCAAACCCTGATTGTGGCTTATTGGCAATAATCGCATGACAAAATGGAGTGACTTAAATACAGTACAGACCATTTTGGGGCATATTTATAAATGTCAGCAGTATGAAGTTAAGGATTTAGGCAAATATACATCAATATATGGGTGGAGCTAGGCAAATTAGTGCTATGGATCTCCTTAGATAATCACTGGATTCAGCACATCAGCGCCTTACACTTAACCAATCATTACAGAAATATGGGGGATTCTATCGATGGTCTCCTTTAAAAAAGTAAGTTACCTTGCTGTCATGTTGATTGTCTTGCTTCGGTACTTTGCGTCAGAAACCAGGAACAAGTGTGCAGATCAGGATTTCTCAGCTTTCTTAATTTGGATACTTGTTGCAGGTTAGTCAGCAGTCGCAATGTTTCTTTCAATATATGTTTACACAGTAAATGGAACATATATTTCCTATTGAAGAGTCCTAAAATCCATATAATGATGAATCTTTTGGAACTAGTGAATGACTCATGTGCACACCTGCTTGCAGCTATTTACTTCCTTACTTCCTTTGCCAGTTAAAATAGAATAAAAGTCAAAATTCTAATTTTGCCCATGATTTGTATGGTAAATGTGTTTTAAGTTTTATATTATGCATTTTCAGGCTAGCTGATTGTCTAGCTTAGAAAGTCTAATCTGAGCTAGACAATCAGCTGCCTTCATTTTTTTACCGATAACGATCTCTCTCTTCATCTGAATTTGTTAGTGACCATGCACTTCCTGAAACCATTGTTGGTCTTTCTTTGTGAAATCCGGCCTAGCCTTCATTAAACCCACCCCAGTCTTACCCAGTGCAGCCCAGCACCGCCCCCATCCCTCCCAGCCTTCAGCAGAATGTGCATGCATGTTCAAACATGAACACATATTTACATGTGTGCACACATGTGAGTTCTTGTAAACCTACAGATGAGGCCGGTACAGCGGTACCTGTAAAAAAAGAGGTCTCCCGGGGTGTCCTATTACCATGGAAACACCACTGCAACCGACAGGCTTGCAGGCGTCATTTCCTGTAACACGCATGGTGCTGGTTTCTTGGTGAACACCCGCGGGCTAGCTATGTCACTTCTGGAAATGACGTATCTAGCCAAGAAGGGACACACCCAGGAGGACCCACACAGAACAGAATTACCGGACTCGACAAAGGTCACGTGACAGGTGAGTTTTAAAAAAAAAAAAAAGGAACAGGATCCAAATTTTGCAGTTTTTCATAATGTGGATCTTTTGTAGCACGGACAATCTGCACTAGCCCCAACCACCTACAGTACTATAGTAAAAAATGAAAGCAATTAGAAAGAATTAGAAATAATGGTGACAAAAAGCTGCAACCTAAAAAACTTGAATATCCAGTTTTGCCAAATAATTAATAAAATCAGGTGCGCTACTAATGCCAAAACACACTGGTGAAAGGTTCACCTCCAAACTAGGTATAAATATTCAGCATTATCCAAACATTAAACGTGAATAAAAGCAATAAATTAATTCAATAATGTGCAGTCCACCAAAAGAATGTATAACTGATAAAAAGTCCTGAAAATAATCCCAAACAGTGTATATTTTCCTATATAAGCAATCCTTTCTTCAAATATGGAATGCCATCTTCTTTGTGTTAAACAAGCCAGATAATGGTAAAAAAGGCCACTTACCAGATGCGCGGGACCCCTATTATGGGGGTCTTCAGGGCTCAGATATGCTGGATCTTGTAGACAAGAACAGCTGATTTTGATTCCACACAGAGACTTCAATCCGCCTTAGACCCTTCTTGAGCACTGGGGTCACAGGAGGTACCCCATAGTGTAGTAAATTAAAACTTCTTTTATTAAAAAACGATGGGTAGCCGACAGCCAAAGGTATAGCAGAAAAATACAAAACGAAACTAACAGCTCAGCCGCGGTGAAGCAAGCCAGCGGATGTGTGGTGACGTCAGATCCCGTAGCTCCGCCCGACGCTGCATTTCTCCGTAAGGGGCAGCGACTGGGAGAGGAGACTGGGGCCAGACGTCACACACCACACTATATAGCATCTCCGCAGGAAGGTTACATAGTTACATAGTTAGCCAGGTTGAAAAAAGACACAAGTCCATCCAGTCCAACCATAAAAAAAAATAAAAAAAAAACCAATATACCCAATACTATACCCACAGTTGATCCAGAGGAAGGCAAAAAACCCCAGCAGAGCATGCTTCAATTTGCTACAGCAGGGGAAAAAATTCCTTCCTGATCCCAGAGAGGCAATCGGATTATCCCTGGATCAACTTTACCTATAAATGTCAGTACCCAGTTATATTATGTACATTTAGGAAAGTATCCAGGCCTTTCTTAAAGCAATCTACTGAGCTGGCCAGAACCACCTCTGGAGGGAGTCTATTCCACATTTTCACAGCTCTTACTGTGAAGAAACCTTTCCGTATTTGGAGATGAAATCTCTTTTCCTCCAGTCGTAAAGAGTGCCCCCTTGTCCTCTGTGTTGACCGTGAAGTGAATAACTCAACACCAAGTTCACTATATGGACCCCTTATATATTTAAACATGTTGATCATATCCCCCCTTATTCTCCTCTTCTCAAGAGTGAACAAATTCAGTTCCTCTAATCTTTCCTCATAGCTGAGCTCCCCCATGCCTCTTATCAGTTTGGTTGCCCTTCTCTGCACTTTCTCCAGTTCCCCGATATCCTTTTTGAGAACCGGTGCCCAAAACTGAACGGCATATTCCAGATGAGGTCTTACTAATGATTTGAACAGGGGCAAAATGATATCTCTCTCTCTGGAGTCCATACCTCTCTTAATACAAGAAAGAACTTTGCTCGCTTTGGAAACCGCAGCTTGGCATTGCATGCTATTATTGAGCTTATGATCTACCAAAACCCCCAGATCCTTCTCCACTACAGATTCCCCCAGTTGTACTCCCCCTAGCATGTATGATGCATGCATATTCTTAGCCCCCAAGTGCATAACTTTACATTTCTCAACATTAAACCTCATCTGCCACATAGTCGCCCAATTAGACAGTGCATTGAGGTCGGCTTGTAAATTGGAGACATCCTGTAAGGACGTTATTCCACTGCATAGCTTGGTGTCATCTGCAAAGACAGAAATGTTACTTTTGATCCCAGACCCAATATCATTTATAAAGATATTAAAGAGTAAGGGTCCCAGCACTGAACCTTGGGGTACACCACTGATAACCTTAGACCATTCAGAGTAAGAATCATTAACCACTACTCTCTGAATTCTATCTTTTAGCCAGTTTTCTATCCATTTACAAACTGATATTTCCAACCCTGTAGACTTTAGCTTACACATGAGCCGTGTGTGCGGAACTGTATCGAACGCTTTTGCAAAATCCAAGTAAACCACATCCACAGCCACCCCTCTGTCCAAGGTTTTACTTACCTCTTCATAAAAAGAAATCAGGTTTGTCTGACAACTTCTGTCTTTCATGAATCCATGCTGTCTGTTGCTTAAAATGTTTTTTTCCAGCAAGAACTCATCTATGTGGTCTTTTATTAAACGCTCCAGTATCTTCCCGACTATAGAAGTTAAACTAACAGGTCTATAGTTACTTGGTAAAGACTTTGATCCCTTTTTAAATATAGGCACCACGTTCGCCCTGCGCCAATCCAGTGGTACCATTCCTGTCATTAAATACAATGGCTTTGAAATTACAGAGCTCAATTCTTTTAGGATCCGTGGGTGGATGCCATCAGGTCCAGGTGCTTTATCCACCTTTATTCTGTCTAAATATTTCTGGACCATATCCCTTTTGAGCCATTGTGGATCATTGGGGGCTGTGTCAATACCACCCCCATTATGGACATGAGCTTCCCCATGCTCTTTTGTATACACAGAGCTGAAGAAAGTATTTAATAAATTAGCCTTCTCCTTGTCCCCAGTCACCCACTCTAGATTATTTTGTAAAGGGCCTACATGCTCAGACCTGACCTTTTTACTATTAATATATTTGAAGAATTTTTTGGGGTTTGTCCTACTATTTTTTGCGATCTGTCGTTCATTTTGAATTTTTGCACCCTTGAAGGTGACACCGGAAACAAGATTGGAATGATTTATCAATCAGTTCACAGTGTAACCAAATAAATACTAGATCGGGAGCTGTTATTTATCATGCCCAGACCAAAATATACTTCAAAAATTCTATTCAAGGCAATTGTATTGGATGGTATTAAACATACAAATTAAATAAAAAGGACTTATATATTTTTTTAAAAACATATACAAAAAACATGTGAAAAAAAACATGTAAATATACAAAATTATTATTGCTGAAGATGATTATTTCTGACTTTGAATGTAAATAAACCAGTATATCTATCCTCAGAGCACAGCGTTGGATCATCCTTCTCTGCCAGCTAACCCCATTATCCAAACAAGGGGGAACACTGAGGGCAAGAAAGAATATCCAAATATTCTAAATTTATTTTTATTTTGATACACTAAATAGAGCAAATTTAATACACTAAGTAGGGCAACCAAAAACGAATTAGATATGACAACAAAAATGAGGTTGTGCAACTAAACATACAACTTGAATTCAGGGCGACATCAAATCGCCTTGATAATATATCAAAAAATATCCAAGATATTTGTGATCATATATAAAAACATTTTAAAAAAAACATGTTAAAAACATTATCACCAGAGGGAAAAAGTGATCTAAAAGAGAAACATTTGCATAAATATATATGTGTAATTATGCCAGAGGGAGCAGAACAGAATTTTAGCTGTTATCGATATAGCAGTTAATGTCCCATTCGATGTTAAGGCCCAATGGGCTATAACACTGCATATCGAATATCCAGCAGGTTTCACAACATGAGATATGGCGTTTTAAATTACTGCCCCTCCAATGGGGGGTAAATTTCTCAATAGCCATAACTTTCAACAGTGATGTATCTTGGTTGTGAAATTGGCGAAAATGCCACGAGACACTATGTCCAATAAACCCCCTACGTATATTGGACAAGTGCTCGTTGATCCGAATTTTAAGTGCATGGGTAGTCCTACCAGTATATTGAAAGCCGCATGGACAACTGAGGAGATATATTACCCCTATAGTCCCACAGGTAATAAAATCTTTTATGGAATAGACCCTTGAAGTGACAAAAGATGAAAAGGTGAAACCCTTAACAGTTTGGGATGACCTACAAACCGCACACTTTCTACAGGGAAAAAAGCCTTTTAGAAACATTTGTACTTTAGGGGATGGGTCAATGACGCTGGGTGCCAATAAATCTTTGAGGTTTTGATTCCTTCTGTATAAGACATTGGGCCGATCCGGAAGTACAGGTCCCAACACCTCATCGCACTTCAAGGTCTGCCAATGCTTCCGAATGATTTTATTCACCCACCAGTAATGTGAGGAAAAGGTGGTCAAAAAGGACCACTCCAAATCTTTGTTTTTTCTCTCATTTCTGTTATCAATTTTAGGGACTAAATGACTTTGTCTATCAAAAAGGGCAACTTCCTGTAGGTCCCTATCCAATACGGAGGGCTGGTATCCTTTTTCTACAAATCGATTTTTTGACAGTAGCTTGGGTCTGAAAATCTTCTATATGAGAACAGTTTCTTCGAATGCGTTGGAATTGTCCCTTAGGGATGGCTTTAAGCCACTTCGGGTGATGTCCACTGTCCAATGGAATATATCCATTGCGATCAGTTAAAAAAAAAAGTTTTTAAAAAAAGTTTTAGTCAGGAGGGAACTCTGCTCTTTAAAAATTATCAAATCTAAAAAATTAACTGAAGTGGAGCTATATTCATATGTAAATTTAATCCCCTAATTGTTAGTGTTCAATTGGGTCATAAAGGTGTGAAGAGACTCTTCATCACCCTTCCACAGAAAAAAGGCGTTGTCTATGTAACAATGCCAAAAAAGGAGGCGGGGCTCGTCTAGGGAAAAGAGTTTATCATTTTCCCATAAGGCCATGAACAGCCCAGCTAAGCTGGGGGCAAATTTTGCCCCCATAGCTACTCCGGTACTCTGAAGGTAAAATTGGCCTCCATAGTAAAAATAGTTATGTTCCATGGCAAATTGAAGTAATTTCATAACAAACTCTATAGTGGAAGTTTTGAATGAAGGTTCTTTTTTGAGAAAAAACGCCGCTGCCTGTTATCCTAATTTGTGAGGTATGATAGTATAAAGGGAGGCAACGTCTGCCGTTACCAGCAAGACTTTTTCCTCCACCGTATACTCCACCGTATATAATTTGCATTGAATCTTTCAAAAAATCCGGGGTCTTCGCTACCACTGGCTGAAGATAAAAATCAAAAAACTTCCCTATTCTAGAGGTAAGGGAATCAATGCTGCTTACAATGGGGTGACCAGGGGGTTGGGTGGGATTTTTATGGATCTTGGGAATATAGTATATGATTGGTGTTCTTGGTGCTAAGGGTATAAGGAATTCACATTCTTTCTCAGTTATTATTCCTTTTCTATAACCATCCTGTACTATACTATTTAGGGACCTCTTATATTTATTTAGAGGATCCCTATTTAGAATGGTATAGGTATCCCTATCTGACAAAAGAGACTCCGTTTCCCTCAGGTAATCCTGTTTTTTCAAAATAACAACTCCTCCCCCTTTGTCCGCTGGCCGTAAAATAAGTTCCTTCCTTCTACAGAGGGAGGCTATTCCTTCTGTGCTTTTCTGGTATTCTTTTTTAAATTTCACCTGTTGTAAGTCTTGTAATACTAGATCCTTGAAAACCAATAAATTAGGTGCTAGTTTTCCCGGGGGGGGGGGGGGGGTTAAATGGGGATGCATTTCTGAGTCCATGGCTTTTCTTGAGTTTTTGGTCGCCAAGAAAAGATCTAAGGTGGCCAAATTACAGCAAGAAATCAATGGTATAAAAGAAAAATTAGCCCCTATGAACAAAGAGGGGCTTTACCAGGTATATATGAAAGAATTACATGACATTATGATAGAAGAAGAGGAGGAGCAGAAAATTAAGAAACTGAAGAAACATCTCAGACGTGGAGGATTATAAATCCCATAACGTCTTCAAATGGCAGGAAAATTATCGAGATACTTTTGTAAAACCATCTGAAATAAGTAATATGGAAGGGGTGAAATGGGTATCAACACATCAGCACCCCCTCCAAATGAACATTTCAAATCTTTACAGGGCACCTCTACCCCAGGTCACAGATTTAGGACCAGTAAGAGGGGGAGATGACAAAATGCCCCAACCTTATAGGAAGAAAAATACTAATAACACAGGTAGATCTGTTAACAATGGACCCTATAACCAGTATCCATCTTCTACCCACCAGCAACCTAAAAACCCAAGAAGGGGTTCGAATTCAAGTAGTAATAGGAATAACAGACACCCATATGTGTCTAATCAACATTATGCTGGCCCTCAATAATACCCCCCGAACTAGACAACCGGAAATTGATCACTGGGGATATTATGAGTACCAAACATATAGAAACCATCCAGGTGATGGGCATAGAGAATGTCCCCCTTTCTCCCCACAAGTCCCTTGGAGGTATGATATACCAATAAGAAATCAATATGGTCCACTACGGGGATATGTGGAAAACACAGAGGAAACAGATTATTACAGCACTACAAAGACCCTTGGGGAACCAGCAGAGTCGCACCCATGAAGGTCCGCCAGGGGAGGCCCCCCTGAGAAACAAGGTTGACAGTTTTTTAGGGAGAGGCCAAAACAAAAAAGGAAGACTAAGAGAGGATGCAGAGAAGGAAAACAAAGCCACCCCAAGAAAACGGAGGAGATAGCATGTGAAGGAGTGTTTAATCTAAGTGGAGAGGAACTAACCAGGTCTGAAAAATGAACACTAAATCAGGGTTTAAAATATGCCCCTAGGAAACCTTTAAATAAATTTCAGATGTTTTTAGATGTGCAGAAATATATTAGAGAATTAAGTATTAAACGCTATTTTCTTTCAAACCCTATCATAAGAAATCATTCTCAAATAGGAAGCCAAATCTCTAAGGGAACGGGACTCAGAAATGCATCCCTATTTAATCCCCTGGGAAAACTAGCACCTAATTTATTGGTTTTCAAGGATCTAGTATTACAAAACTTACAACAGGTGAAATTTAAAAAAATACCAGAAAAGCACAGAAGAAGGAATAGCCTCCCTCTGTTGAAGGAAGGAACTTATTATACGGCCAGCGGACAAAGGGGGAGGAGATGTTATTTTGAAAAAACAGGATTACCTGAGGGAAATAGAGTTTCTTTTGTCAGATAGGGATACCTATACCATTCTAAATAGGGATCCTCTAAATAAATATAAGAGGTCCCTAAATAGTATAATACAGGATGGTTATAGAAAAGGAATCATTAATGAGAAAGAATGTGAATTCCTTATACCCTTAGCACCAAGAACACCAATCATATACTATATTCCCAAGATCCATAAAAACTCTACCCAACCCCCTGGTCGCCCCATTGTAAGCGGCATTGATTCCCTTACCTCTAGAATAGGGAAGTTTATTGATTTTTATCTTCAGCTGGTGGTAGCGAAGACCCCGGCTTTTTTGAAAGATTCACTGCAAATTATTAAGGAAATATCGAGTATACGGTGGAGGATAACGTCTTGCTGGTAACGGCAGATGTTGCCTCCCTTTATACTATCATACCTCACAAATTAGGATACCAGGCAGCGGAGTTTTTTCTCAAAAAAGAACCTTCATTCAAAACTTCCACTATAGAGTTTGTTATGAAATTACTTCAATTTGCCATGGAACATAACTATTTTTACTATGGAGACCAATTTTACCTCCAGAGTACCGGAGTAGCTATGGGGGCAAATTTTGCCCCCAGCTTAGCTGGGCTGTTCATGGCCTTAAGGGGAAAATGATAAACTCTGTTCCCTAGACGAGCCCCGCCTCCTTTTTTGGCGTTGTTACATAGACAACGCCTTTTTTCTGTGGAAGGGTGATGAAGAGTCTCTTCACGCCTTTGTGACCCAATTGAACACTAACAATTGGGGGATAAAATTTACATATGAATATAGCTCCACTTCAGTTAATTTTTTAGACTTGATAATTTTTAAAAAGCAGGGTTCCCTCCTGACTAAAACTTTTAAAAAAAAACTGATCGCGATGGATATATTTCATTGGACAGTGGACATCACCCGAAGTGGCTTAAAGCCATCCCTAAGGGACCATTCCAACGCTTTAGAAGAAACTGTTCTCATATAGAAGATTTTGAGACCCAAGCTACTATCTTAAAAAAATCGACCTACAGGAAATTGCCCTTTTTGATAGACAAAGTCAGTTAGTCCCTAAAATTGATAACAGAAATTAGAGAAAAAACCTTGAAGTGCGATGAGGTGTTGGGACCTGTACTTCCGGATCGGCCCAATGTCTTATACAGAAGGAATCAAAAGCTCAAAGATTTATTGGCACCCAGCGTCATTGACCCACCCCCTAAAGTACAAATGTTTGGCAATCTAAAAGGCTTTTTTCCCTGTAGAAAGTGTGCAGTTTGTAGGTCATCCCAAACTGTTAAGGGTTTCACTTTTTCATCTTTTGTCACTTCAAGGGTCTATTCCATAAAAGATTTTATTGCCTGTGGGACTATAGGGGTAATATATCTCCTCAGTTGTCCATACGGCTTTCAATACATTGGTAGGACTACCCGTGCACTTAAAATTCGGATCGACGAGCACTTGTCCAATATACATAGGGGGTTTATTGGACATAGTGTCTTGTGGCATTTTCGCCAATTTCACAACCGAGATACATCACTGTTGAAAGTTATGGCTATTGAGAAATTTACCCCCCATTGGAGGGACAGTAATTTAAAACGCCATATCTCACGTTTCAAAACCCGCTGGATATTCGATATGCAGTGTTATAGCCCATTGGGCCTTAACATCGAATGGGACATTAACTGCTATCTGGCATAATTACACATATATATTTATGTGAATGTTTCTCTTTTAGATCACTTTTTCCCTCTGGTGATAGTGTTTTTAACGTGTTTTTTTAAAATGTTTTTATATATGATCACAAATGTCTTGGATATTTTTTGATATATTATCAAGGCGAAGCCCATTGGGCCTTAACATTGAATGGGACATTAACTGCTATATCGAACAGCTAAAATTTGGTTCCCCTCCTTCTGGCATAATTACACATATATATTTAGTGGGAGGAAGAGGACCTGACGTCACCACACATCAGCTGGCTAGCTTCACCGTGGCTGAGCTGTTTCATTTTGTATTTTTCTGCTATACCCTTGGATGTCGGCTACCCATCCTTTTTAAAAAAAAGAAGTTTTAATTTACTACACTATGGGGTACCTCCTGTTCTTGTAATTTCTCCCTACATATCACCAGTGATCCCGCAGAGGTACAGTTTACTACACTGTGACCCCAGTGCTCGAGAAGGGTCTAAAGCGTATTGAAGTCTCTGTGTGAAATCAAAATCAGCTGTTCCTATCTACAATATCCAGCATATCTGAGCCCTGAAGACCCCCGTAATAGGGGTCCCACGCATCTGGTAAGCGGCCTTTTTTACCATTATCTGGCTTTTTTAACACAAAGAAGATGGCATTCCATATTTGAAGAAAGGATTGCTTATATAGGAAAATATACACTGTTTGGGATTATTTTCAGGACTTTTTATCAGTTATACATTCTTTTAGTGGACTGCACATTATTGAATTAATTAATTCATTGCTTTTATTCACGTTTAATGTTTGGATAATGCTGAATATTTATACCTAGTTTGGAGGTGAACCTCTCACCAATGTGTTTTGGCATTAGTAGCGCACCTGATTTTATTCATTATTAATGCAGATCTTTTGACATGGTTGGATTGTAGTTGATTGGTGCTTTTTCAGGGTGATGCCTTTCCTTTAACTTTAAATGTTTGAAACTTTCCATAAATAATTAATATACAGCAAGTTACTGTTTGTGCAGTCTACTCACAGTATGAATTTGGCAACTACATTAGATCTGAAGGCGTACGTATAAATTCTAGCATTTTGCTACTCTATCAGGCTAGTAAATCTGTATGCCAAATAAAGTAAATGGTAATTTTAGATGTTCAGCACATGAAAGAATTCCTTGAGTCATTTTGAAATGCTCGTCAGCTGTTAGTCAAACATTGTGTTCATTTACATTTGGCAGAGAGATTTTTTTAAACTATATTTTCATTTGTTTTCCTCCTAAATGTCTCAGAGTTTATTTCTAGTAGGATATCCCAATATTGAAAACACAGTGACATTTCAGTTTATGGTAGCAGGTCTAAATAGACTGCTGTGCTATAATACTGGCCATATACTGCTGAGCACATGTATCAATAGTGTTGTATTTTGTGCGCTCACATTCTGGAGCAAACAAAGCAAAATAAGGGGTAAAGTTATTATGGTCACAGAAAGTAACTTATAAATATGGCACAACACAGAAAAAATTGAAATGAGTAGTAAAACTTGCTGCCATATCCACAGAGTGCTATACACCAGATGAAAAAGCCATATTTTCCTTGTTGGCAGGATGCACTATGAAGCTACAACCCTTATCAAACCTGACTGTACCTTTCTGGGCCTTGAAGGCAAAATAGGATTTTTATAACAGCTTACCTGTAAAATCCTTTTCTTGGAGTACATCATGGGACACAGGGTGTCAGAGGAATAATCCTTCCAGTCACACCAGCTGTGTCCCTGCGCGGCGGAACAGCTCTCCGGCGCATTCGCGGTCCGGCGATACAGCGCACGCCCAACATTACCCTTTGGGCTGCCTATAAAAGTTGCTCTTATACTCAGATAAACTGCTGGTTCGTCTTCAGCTTCCCGTTAAAAACTTGATCCTGTCTCCTGTGCCTGATTACCCGTTGTGACCCGGATTGCTACTGACTTCTCTGCTCTTCTCCTGGACCTGACCTTGGCTTGTTTAAACAGATGTCCGCCTATCTCCTGTGTTTGACCCTCTGCCTGTGACCCAGATTTGTCCTGTCCCCTTGCCTTGACTTCCTGCTTGTACCTGGAATTTGCTTTGTGTCTTCCAGACACCATCCCACAGCCTGCAGTTGGATTGCTGATCCTGGTGTTTGACCCTCAGCCTAGTTCTGGACTTTCTGTTTGTTCTTTTCCAGCAAGTACTCCTGTTTACCAGTCTCTGCACAGCGGCTCATCCCTACAAGGACCTCCACGCAAGTCTTCTCCGGTCTACTGGGTAGCCTGTGCCTCTTTGTGCCATTCACGGTACCACCTCCAGGGGGCGGACTGTGCTTAGTTGCAAGGGTGAACTGCTCTCGGCATCTCGGCCTTGTTAAGTACTTTCCTGACAGTAGGAACCAGCCTACTGCCCTCGTCCAGGCAAAAAGCCTGGACGAGGGCGTAACACCACTCTGTTCTCATGAGTAATCAAATATGGCTCTTAACAAGAAAGAGCAGCCAATTCCGAAACCCTCCTTGCTGAGGATATAGCAACCAAAAATACCAGCTTCCTTGTCAAAAGGACTAAGGGAATATGCTGTATCGGTTCAAATTTGTTTTTTTAACACTGACAAAACTAAATTCAAGTCCCAATGGCTCGCGGGTGATTTAATTGGCGGATTAATTCGCATCACCCCTTGCATAAAACCCTGGATTAAAGAATGCGTAGCAAGCGGTCTTTGAAATAAAATCGATAAGGCTGAGACTTGGCCCTTAATAGTACTCAAGGCCAACTTCCTCTCTACGCCCAATTGTAGAAAGGCAAGAATTCTGCCTATGATATATCTCAGAGGGTGCCAACCCTTGGATTCATCCCAGGAACCATAGGCCTTCCAAACTATAAAATATATAGTCCTGGAAGCTGGTTTCCTTGCATTATTTAAAGTTGAGATAACTGACCTGGAAAGCCCACGTAGAATATGGGTTTCAATAGCCAGGCCGTTAAATTTAGCGTTCGTAAAGTAGGATGGAATATCTGCCCCTGTGAGAGCAGATCTGGCCTTAGTTGGAGGGGCCATGGACCCTCCACTGCCATCTTTACTATTTCTTTGTACCATGACCTTCTGGGCCATGCTGGTAATACCAAAATTACTGACTTTTTTTCCAGCTTGATCCTGCAAAGAAGTTGTGGCAGCAACTGAATAAGGGGGAATGCATAGATCAGTGAGAACTAATCCCACGGGTTTACCAGCACATCTGTTCCGCATGCGAATGGATCTCTTGTCCTGGATACAAAAGTTGACTAAGTTCATGTTGAATCTGGACGCTAGAATATATACGTCCAGAGTCCCCCATCTTTGGCAAACAGCCCGAAAAATGTCGGGGTGAAGAGACCATTCCCCCGGGAATAACTGCTGGCGACTTAAGTAGTCCGCCTGCCAATTCTCTACTCCCGGGATGAAAACTGCCGATAGGCATGGGACATTATTTTCTGCCCAAGTTAGAATATGGTTCACCTCTCTCTGAGCTGAGAGACTTTTGGTGCCCCCTTGGTGATTGATATAGGCCACAGCCGTGGCATTGTTGGATTGGATCCTGACAGGACAATTCTTTAACCAGGAAGTCCAGGTTTTCAGAGCCAGATGCACTGCCCGAATCTCTAGGATGTTGATGGACAAGGACCTTTCGGTTCTTGACCACTGTCCCTGGACAGTCGTCTTCTCTAGTACTGCTCGCCAGCCTGAAAGGCTGGCATCTGTCGTTACTACTTTCCAGATAATTGGTCTGAAGGATTTCCCTTTCAGCAGATTCTGGGTTAGTAACCACCAACTGAGGCTTTGGGACACTCTTGGGGACAGCCGTATTGGCAAGTCCAAAGCTTGGATCGTTTTGTTCCAAGCAGACAAGATACTGTTTTGCAACAGTCTCGAATGGAACTGTGCATAGGGAACTGCTACCATCTTTCCTAACAACCTCATGCAAAGGCGAATTGAGGGATTTCTTTTTGACCTGACCATCCTCACCAGCTCTTGTATGGAGCTGATCTTTGCCGGAGGCAAGAACACCTTTTTCTGGGCTGTTTCTATGATCAGGCCCAAATACTCCAGCTTTTTTAGCGGTTTTAAGGAAGACTTCTCTAAGTTGAGAATCCAACCCAGACTTTCCAGGTAACTGGTTGTAATGCATACGCTTTGTTCCATGCGAGCCACTGACTTGTCTATTAACAATAGATCGTTTGGGTACACCAAGACTGTTCTGCCCTGTGCCCTTAGCCTGGCTAAAGGTGGGGCCAGTACTTTTGTGAACACCCGGGGTGCTGTAACTAGCCTGAAGGGCAAGGCTACAAACTGAAAGTGCTTCTGTTCTACTTCGAACCGCAGAAATCTCTGGTGAGCAGGAAATATAGGGACATGCAGATATGCATCTCTGATGTCGATGGATGCCAGAAGTTTTCTTCCTTGTAGGATGGAAACGCTTCCCAAACGTCTATCACTGCTACACAAACTTGTTACAATGGAGAGCAGATGAAGGAGTTGCAACTGCCTCTATTCACCTCTATTGAAACGCACCACAACCGCACCTTAAACGCGATGTAAACATGCCTATGGCATGGTTGCAAAGCGTCAAAAGTGATCAGTTCCCATTTTAGCCTTGTAAAAAAAACACACAGGGCGTTTGAGAAGTGTTGACTGAACGCCTATACACCCTAAATGCTCATTAATGCTATAGGTGAGTTAATGCGCTTTTAGGCTGCCTTAAAATTTAACGCAAGTGTGAATGAGCCCTGTGAGAGCTGTCTTTTGTACCAATTAGGAAGCCTTGCACAATATGAAAAGGTAGCCTAATTTAACTCGGTGTTCTTGCAGGATTTTGAGAAAGCTGCAGATCTAAATTTCATAGGAATCCACTCTTTTTTTTTTTTCTTGGTGTTTTTTTTTATTTTTATCTTAGGCCTAGCAATTAGAATGCATGAGGCTAAAGTATAGGAAATAGTTGCTGCAGACTGCAACTTTAGTTGGAGCATTACTGACCTCCAAAGGGAATTTTGAAAAATTATACCCCTACCCCACCCTCTAAACAGGTCTACCAACTTCTTCAAGGTTTCAAGGTTTTCTTTCTATTGAGTACCTGACTTGAAAAGACTGGTCCTTTTTTTTTTTTTTTTAGCAACTGCTACCAAACTCCACTAAATGGAAGCATAATATCTGTTATTCATACTTTAGTCAACAGGAGACCAAGCTTAATATCCTAATTATTTAGTATATGGCACAGGGCTTGTATTCATAGGCCATGGATTATATGCAGGTTACCGTCATGGAGCCACTCCTATAACCCCATCCACTCTGTGAAAGTCCAGTTTGTTGCTAGAGTCTTTAGATGATGAACCTTTTCTCTTTTAAAGAATGTTTTTCATTCTGTATGTTTTCCCAGGCCATGAGAACCCCTTTGGGGTTATGCCCATTGTAACGGGTGAAGCCCAGACCCTTCAAGGGCTCAGCAATGTGGATAAGGTAAGGCAGGGCCGTCCTGTAGTTTGGCACCTGTTCCTGGCTATGATTTTAAAAACCCGCAGTGCTTAGCACACAATGCGGTTAGATCACTTTATTGTGTTACTCAATGTTGTAATTGTCTCCAGTGTTTTTGGCGCAATAATATTGATCATTTTTAAATTTGCGATTTTTTTGCTCCCATCTGGACTTAGTTTTAGTATGAGGACAAAATCGCAACACACTTTGCGGCTAACACACTTCCACCTGCCAAATTCACTGAAAACACACACAAAACGTTTGCTGTATATTCTGCTACCTTTCTTTAGAGGCACACCCATACGGTCAGTGCCTTATTGCTCTTGTATTCTGGAAAACCCAATTTCTTCTTCATCTCATTCCATGATACATCACTGAGCGTCCACTTATTTTAGCAATGGTGGATCACAGGTGTAAGGGAGTTGGGACAAAAGGGCCGACTAACATGAGTTCTGCTGATAGCCTTGACTTGAAACTCAAAAAATTGCTCAGGGTAATAGCTGTTCCCAGGTCCTGGAGCTGTGTGCTACTATGACACCACTTTCCTCTTCTGCTCCCTCTAAGGTGCACACCATTTGGCTTATCTGACAAAAGTAGATGTTTGTGCTATGTCTGAATTCTTTGTAAAACTTTTGGCACTCCTGGAACTTTCCAATTTCAGGGGACAAAAGCACTACACTACACTTCCCCACCCCCCTCCTCCCCCAACGCAGTTCATGAATCAGAGTTGGAATCCCAAAACCGGTTTGAGGATGAAACTGTTATGGGGACACAGATATTGCAGCAGAAGCTGCAGAGTTTTTTAGTCCCTGCATTTTATGAGCCTTAAACTATGCCGTATCAGCAAATGCTCTCCACCATTGACATACTGATTGATGCAGTGTGAACTACTCTTTGCCTAGCAGAGAGGGTGGCAAAATAAACAAAACCCATTTTCCCATCCACCCTGAAAGGATATTCACTTCTACTAAGCTCTTTTGCAAAATTTATGCTATGGATTTTGTGATTAAAAGCTTGGTCTGTTGCCCAGACTCCTGTACTTATTACAAACACTGCCTATCAAAATACCCCAGTCTTATTTTCACGCAGTCCGATCAGCGTTTATTAAATTCATCCGGCGTGGTAAACATCCACGCCTTGGCAGAATGCTGTTGTTGAGACCCAAGCTCAGAGGCGGTATCGGATTACCAGATGCTGCTCTGTATTACACTGCGACAAAACAGGGATCACGTGTCTTCATCATGATCCCCCTGATGAAGACACATGATCCCTGTGTCGAACACGCGTAGGGGAGGGGCCAGGATGGAGCGAGCAGCAGAGAGTCTGTCTTAGTGGAGACGCATACCATATCCTCACATTGGTTACTGTTTTGAAGGCTTGGAATAGAGCGGTGCACTGACGCACCGGGATAGTGTGAGTACCCCTTTGTGGGGAGTGTATTTTATATTATTTTAATGAATTTACAAAACGATATCACACGATCGAGTTTTTTCTCTTGTATATATCTGTGGAACTGCATTGGAGACTGACATCTGGTAATCAGCACAGAGCCCGGGGGTGGCTCCCAAGCGTGTATTGACTCAGTGTAGAAGCTGAGTCACACGCTCTGAGGTGAGCAGAATTACTGAATTGCACCAGAGCATGAGCTCATTTTATAATGAGCATGCTGGAAAACACTATCAACGAACACTTATTATACACATTTTTTTGATTCACACGATTTTATTCATCACCAATCACTTTAATACTAATTATCAGGACTGTTTATTATGTCAATTTGTGGAGCACTAAGCACCATTTGAACTTTTGTATGCACAGATATTTTAGCGTAATTTTTTATGCACGTTGCATTTTAATGCGTTTGGTTTATATTTATTGATCATTTACATTCATATGTTTTGGATCTTTGGATTTGTCACTATTTGATTCACTCAGGAGGATTATTTATTTGCACATATTTTTAGATTCAGGAGATTTTAGACTGATACAGTTCACTCTAGTGCAGCATATTTTTGCTTTTAACCTTTAACTCAGTGAAAGGGGGCGTTTCGCTCTCCCTAGGGATCCACCTCCAAACCAAGCCTTGGACCCCTAGGTCCACCAAGCCTGCCCATAAGCCTTCCTTTATTGGTGTTTGAGCCACTCTGGTTTTGAAACCTCCCGGACCTCTGGATCCAATCTGTAATTTCAGAGGGGTACAAAAAAGAATTGCTATCTCTCTCCCCTTATCACTTACTACCCCCCAATCTGTCAGTACCAGCTCAATAACAAGCAGGTTTACACCTATTTACACACCTCCCACTTCCATTTACACCAACACCTACTTTATTTTGCTTGGAAACACCAAAACTCCCAATTTGAAGCACTACATTCTGGGCTCTCCTCTGCAACCTGAGTGTTCACAAAAGTGCTTGCCCAGCTTCTTGCTCTTCTGTGGACCCAGGGCATTCATTTCACAGGGTACTTGGATGACCTTCTGTTGAAGGACTCCTCAGCCACAACCTTGTCTGCCAACATCCAAAGGACAATTTAGTCCCCTCTAATCTTCAGCTAGTTAATTAACCAATTTTTCCAAGGTCTACCTTCAGACCGGCTGAAGTATCTGAGTCTGAGTTTGGACACGGCCCAAGCCAGAATTTTCCTTCCTCCAAAAAAGATTGCCTCTTTATGCTACCACATGCAGACCCTCAACTCAACATTCTCATGATGTGGAACAAACAGATATGCTCTCTGGATTGTCCTATGTATCTATCCAGCTAGCATGGTGGATCCCACACTGTGCTGTAGAGTCTGGAAAGTCTTCCCTTCTTATGCCTGGAAGGTGGTGAGAATAGGAGCCACACTTACAGGCTGGGATTGAGTTTAGAACCCCCTAACTGTCCAGGGGATTTAGTCCACAGAAAAGTCAAGACTCCCCATCAACATTCTGAAAGTGAGAGCCATCAAATTAATTCTACACTAGACTCACCTTCTGAAAGATCATCCAGTCAGGGTGCAGTTGGACAATGCCACAAACTATCAGGGAGGTACCAGAAGTAGAAGATTAAAGAAAAATCTGATACTCTTCTGAGCAGAAATTCTCATTCCACCTATTGGCAGATGAGCTCTGGCCTATTCCAAACAGAGCAGGCTTGCTGGTGCAGGGCCCTCTATTCCACTCTACTTCACAGTTCCAGGCTTTAAAAGCATGGGTGTTGAAAACCAAGTCCTGAAGAAATGGGGTATCTCTGACCCTGCCCCCCCCCCCCCCTTATCCAGGGTGAGCAAATCTACCTCCTGCAAGATTTATCATCACACATGGAAGGCTTAATTTGCTTGCTGCAAGGACAGACCGCTGAGTCTAAGTGAATATACTATTCATATTTTGGACTTTCTTTAAGGCAGCAACTGTCAGTTCCTGTCCTTTTATGGAAACACAGTGTTGTATACCTATGTAATTGAGGCTGCATACAGTTCATACAAAACTGACAGCATTTGCCTTTGCTAGTAAGGCTATCTTCGCATGCGTCTCACAGCAGAGTCTGGTGCGTCCCCATTCACTGATTCAGGTCTGATTACCACCCAAATTTTTTGGCTGAATTCAGACCTGAAACAGACCAAAAGACACACAGGGCTCCTGTGCACATTCGCACCGGAGCCGCACCGGAGATATGTGAACCGGCTCCATAGAGAGCCGTTCAAAATCTCCTGCTATTGCGAATTGGATGCAGCGAAGCCGCATCCAATTCGCAATAGTGTGACCCCAGCCTGAAGGAAATTGTTTGATGGAACCAACTTTGTCCAAATGAGCTTTTTAACCACTTGAGCTCCGGACATTTTTACCTCCCTAAATGACCAGGCCATTTTTTGCTACAGTGCCTTGAAAAAGTATTCATACCCCTTGAAATGTTGTCATGTATTAACCAAAAACCTAAATGTATTTTATTGGGATTTTATGTGATTGAACAAACACAAAGTGGAACATAATTGCGAAGTGGAAGGAAAATGATAAATGGTTTTCAAACTTTTTTACAAATATCTGAAAAGTGTGGCGGGCATTTGTAATCAGCCCCCCTGAGTCAATACTTTGTAGAACCACCTTTTGCTGCAATTACAGCTGCAAAGATTTTTGGGTATGTATCTACCAGCTTTGCACATCTAGAGAGCTAAATTTTTGCCCGTTTCTCTTTGCAAAATAGCCCAAGCTCTGTGAGATTGGATGGAGAGTGTCTGTGAACAGCAATTTTCAAGTCTTGCCACAGATTCTCAATTGGATTTAAGTCCGGATTTTGACTGGGCCATTCTAACACATAAATATGCTTTGATCTAAACCATTCTATTGTATCTCTGGCTGTATGTTTAGGGTCTATAAAAATCTCAAAGAATTACTGCATAAAAAACTGCTGACACTACAATCAGAAAAATTGTGTAAGTGAAAGAATCAAAAAAAGTGCAGCGCTAAACATAAACCATATTGCATGTATGAACCAGCAAAAATGTGCAAATGTGCAAATAATCAACGTATAAATGTGCAAAACCAGACTTGCCTGATGATATATGATGAAATATTTATATAAAGTGGAGCGTGCTAAAAAAAAAACAAAAGTATAAAAAGTTCACATGGGGAGACTGAAGCTCTAATTGCAAGCGACAACTCTGCATAAACCATTCAAGGTATGGAAATCTGAAGAAATAGTCAGTGTATTCAGTATATTCAGTGTAGATAAAGATGAATCACTGGTGACTTAAAAACAGTTCAGAGTGAAAAAAGTTGAGGATGTAGATATAATCAGCATAAATAGAGGTTGACCACCATCCACTGCAAGTGTCACCCAGGACTGTGCATGCACCACCATAAAGGGAGAGTGAATACTCTTACCAAACTGTGTGGACCCTGTGCCAGCGGCAAAGAGTCAGACAAGCATGAGGATGGAACTGTATGTAGTCACTCTGAGGGACCGTCACAGAAGATCACCTTCCACAATACACTGCAACATCTCGTCACCAGGTTAGACCTTGAACTCCTGATTGCAGTGCTTTTTCTACCCTGATTCCTTCACATGTGGTGTTTGTCTCTTCTCCCCTATTATCATAGGGGAGAAGAGACAAACACCACATGTGAAGGAATCAGGGTAGAAAATACTGAAAATATTTCCATACCTCGAATGGTTTATGCAGAGTTGTCACTTGCAATTAGAGCTTCAGTCTCCCCATGTAAACTTTTTATACTTTTGATTGTTGTTTTTTTTTTTTTTTTTTTTTTTTTTTAGCATGCTGCACTTTATATTGATATTTCATTATATATCATTCATATGCACAATCAAGTCTGGTTTTGCACATGTAGCACCCTGGTCCTAAACATGGCTGCTAATAAATCTAGTTGTGCTCATTTCTGTCCTAGGTCTGAGTTCATTTGTAGTCTTAAAGTAGCAGAATATTGGTAAAGACATTATTGGACAAAGAACTCTGGTATGGGAGATTTATTCCATCTTTCTGGCCAGAAAAGAATGGACGCTCCTGACCCGACTAGTGTCTACATGTCAAGAGTGTCAGATACAGTGAATACAGTGTACATATAATTTTCAGCATATTGCGTCACAAGCGAACAGGCGGTACACTTCTGTTATACCAGACATTCTAACCTTTTAAAAATCAACCTATGCATCCTAAAATCAGACAAGTTCTGCAAACCATATATATTTTTAGCTTTATACAAAACTTTAGACAGAAAATGTTAGTTTTCTCTCACACATAGCAATTTGCTTTTAGGCCAAAAAGTTAAATTTTGGTCTCATCTGTGAAAAGTCCCTTCTCCCACATGTGTGTGTGTGTGTGTCCCACATGGCAAACGCAACTTCTTATGGCTTTCTTTCAACAATTGCTTTCTTCTTACCACTCTTTCGTAAAGGCCAGATTTGTGGAGTGCATGACTAATAGTTGTCCTGTGAACAGATTCTCCCACCTGTGGATCTCTGTAGCTCCTCCAAAGTTATCATGGGCCTTTTGGCTGCTTCTTTAACCTCCCTGGCGGTATGATTATTTCTGATTTTAGGTGCTGAAAGCGGTACAATTATTTTGCACAGAAATTTGGCGTTTTATATTGTAGGCCTGTAATTCTTAGGAATAGTTCACTTAAATCTGTCCAAACAAGAGTCTAGTAGACATCCCGGGTATGATAAAGTTTGAAAAACAAAATAAAAAATTATAATATAATAAATAACTATAAATAATTATAACAAATAATAATATAATAATAATAAAAATTATATAATAATGTAATCAAATCAAAAACACTGAAATTTGCTCAGTTGCAGAATTTTAGCTTTTGTTACTTTTAGTGTTTGATGACGGATCTCCTCACAAATCACTATTGCTCAATTCTGCGAGTGATTCTAATTTATTATCGCTTTTTTCTAGCTGCTCTAAAACCACTTTTGATGTAAAGGGACAGTTTTGGTTGCTATGGGCAATCTCCAGTTTCCTGGCAGAAAGAACAGTTTTATATATATAAAACTGCATGCAGGACACTGGGCAAACCACTAGGGACAAAGGGGATGTGTAGTTATTTGATACAGTACTGTAATCTGTAAGATTACAGTATGCTGTATCTATACTGTGTGTTTCACTATTTGAATTTACCGCCGAACTCCGTCCCCGTGCGTCGCACCGCTCGCAGGGAACGGAGCTCGGCACTGTGAATCGAGCGAGACATGGCTGCTCGCCGATCACAGCGGGGAGACATCGCAGGATCCAGGGGACAAGGCAAGTATGCTCTTCCTGGATCCTGCGATGCAAGCCCGAGTCTGGCTCGGGGATACCGCTTTTGGTATAAAAAATCCAACCCGAGCCAGACTCGGGAATATCGCCAGGGGGGTTAAATAATGCTCTCCTTGTCTGGCCTGTCAGTTTAGGTGGAAGGCCATGTCTTGGTAGGTATCCAGTTGTGCCATACTCTTTTCATTTTTGAATGATGAATTGAACAGTGCTCCGTGAGATGGGATATTTTTTTTAAACTAAACTCTGCTTTAAACTTTTCCACAACTTTATCCCTGACCTGTCTGGTGTGTTCCTTGGCCTTTATGATACTGTTTGTTTACTAAGATTCTTTAACAAACCTCTGAGGGCACAGGTGGACTCTATTTACTAATTTGGTGATTTCTGAAGGCAATTGGCTCCAGTAGATTTTAGTTAGAGGTATCAGAGTAAAGGTGGCTGAATACAAATGCACGCTACACTTTTCAGATATTTATTTGTAAAAAATTCTGAAAACCATTTATCATTTTCCTTCCACTTCACAATTATGTGCCACTTTGTGTTGGCCTATCACATAAGATCCCAATAAAATACATTTCCTGACAGACCCCATGACAGCATACTTATGGGTTAACCCCACTTCCAATCCTCCCCTACCCCACTCCCATAAATCTGTGCACTGAGCCAGAGGCCACGTTCCTTTTTTGTCCTCCTCCTAAGGACCGGTTTAGTTATTAGACTACCTGAAGTTTTTCCTCTCCACAATCAAGGCTGGCCAATGGCGACCACTGGGAAGACAGGTCGCTCTGATAAGCCTTGGCTATTAGCAGGGTATGGAGTGGGCAAACGGAAGAGGCGCTGGAAGAGCTAAAGCCTGCCCATTGGCAGGCAAGTGGCGCAATAGCCAAATAGCCTAGCTATTAGTGGGTGGCCCTATCTGCCCCAAGTACCTGGCCTGGTTTAATCGTGGAAGCAGGATTGAATTGCAGATCTGTGTTCATGCTGTGTTGTGCGGTGATGTATATTTTTATATTACATATTCCATGGCAGCAGTTTGTGTTTTTTTCTGTTTGCTTTCTTCCCTGGCTCTAGTGTCTTCCATTCTATGGCAGCTGGAGGGCATTGGCGTTCCAAGCCGCTGCTTTCTCTTCTGGCCTGGCCTCCCTGGGTTACTCCTGCTGTGGCCGGTGGTGGCATCAGTTTAGTGAAAAAATTCAATCAGCGGTCAGTACGGTTGATATTGGGATTCCTCTGCGGGCAGCTTGCAGCTCATTAGGTCACAACATTCTTCTTCCAGATGTATTTGTCATAGGTCACCGTCAAGGCCCAGCATTCATATTAGAAGCTTTAAATACTCCTTTACGCACCCACCGCTATGTCAGCTGCTCCAGGGAGGGAGCCTGCTGGAGATACAGGACTCTGGTCCAAGAGGTCAAGTCTCTGTGTGAGCTATGCTAAGCCCAGGCGTTTGGGAAAGGGGGTGGTGATTTCAAGCAAATGGAATCTCTGGTGAGGCACGTGGTGCAAGAATCCCTTAAAGAGTGGGATACAAGCCACATGCAAAGTTTAACAGCCATTGTGGCGTGTTCTCCAACTAGGATGACCAGGAAGAACTGGAATTGTCCCAACCAAGCCATCCATCTATGAAGACCTCAGACAGTGAGGCAGAGGGAGATGACTCTCTTTACCCTAATAACGCCTTTTGGTCAAGGCAATGATGGGCACATTTACATGAAAAGAATCTTTAGAATCTCCTGCAAAGCAAGAGGAAGTTCTGTAAGCACCTTGGGCTCCATTTTCCTCTAGAGCGACTTGTCATGCGACTTTGGACACATAGGGTCATGTGACGAGTCGCAGCCCATTGATTGCAATGGCACCCGTTCCAATCTATGCGACTTAAGGTTGCAGCGACTCTGGAAAGGTTCCTGCACTACTTTGGTGCGACTTTTGATTCGACTCTAAATCATTCGACTTTGAGGTCGCAATAATGGAGACATAAACCTTAGAGTGTTCTATTTTCACCATTCCTAATGGAGCTAGGGGACATTATTTTGGATGAGTGGAGCAAGGTCGCGAGATATACCTCCCTTCTGAGCAAGCATGTCCCTTTTCTTTGGAAGATGCAGTGAATAGCCCGAAAGTCAGCCCGGGCTCTTGTGCCCATGTTAAAAAAGAATGAAAATGTGGATGGAGAATGTGAACGCAGTATTCAAGAGCGTTTTCATAAACTCTGTAGTACAAGAGCCAGAGCTGGTGTCGGTTTCCATGGCAAGGCTCCAATTGACATCATCCGCATAGTGGCGCGGGTTATGCTCTCGTCAGTTATGGCAAGTAAGTGCTATGGCTGGGGCGTGGGCTTGCTGATCCCCCGTCTAACAGGTTTATAGCATTCCCTTTGAGGGAGCTTCATCTTTTGGCAAGCTGGATAGCACCGTAAACCCGGGCCACAGTTGGCAAGTTGGGGTCCTGCCTCGGGACCAGTGCCTGATAGGCCGGAAGATGACAGTCTAGAGAACAAACGTGCGAGGGTAGCACGTTTTTACAGACCAGGTCGGGCTTTTAGGAAGAGCTGGTGAGGAGACCAGATATCCCCTCAGAAGTATGCTAAAAGCTTGAACTCTGGTATCCAAGAAGGTACTGAGTTTGTCCTCAGACTATTGGGACGTCAAAGTGTTTTTTTTTCGGGACATGCATGGTCCATCAGAAGTTATCCTCATCTCGGATTCATTTCAATTGATTTTGCCTCATTCTGAGATAAAGGAAGCATATATTCTTGCTTTACATAAGTCACAAAGTACTGCTGTGCCAGTCTCTGAATGAGAGAGATATCAGGGCAGGTACTCACCCCTCTTAATGGTCATGAAGAGGAACAGCTTGTGGAGGCCGGTTTTAGACCTTGCGCACCTGAGACAATTTTCTGCAAAGGAGAAGTTCAAGGTGGAAACATTGTTCTGATTCATAAGGGGTCCAGCCAGGTGACTGGCTTGTTTCCAATAGACCTAAGATGCTTACGTTCATGTGCTCATTGTAGAAGACTTCCACAAGTTCCTTTGGTTCGCTGAAAGTCAAGACCATCTCCAGCTCCAGCCATTCGGGCTTTCAACATCACCCTGTGTGTTTTCCGGGTCCTATTGGTTGTCTTTATCAAAACAAGGAGCATACACCTACATAGTTACATAGTTGGTGAGGTTGAAAAAAGACACAAGTCCAACCTGTGTGTGTGCTTTTATGTCAGTATTACATTGTATACCCCTGTATGTTATGGTCGTTCAGGTGCCTATCTAATAGTTTTTTAAAATGATCTTTTGCGGAAGAGTTTTATCCCTATTGTGGGGCTACCAGTACGGTATTTGTACATTGAAATCACATCTCCTCTCAAGCGTCTCATCTCCAGAGAGAATAAGTTCAGTGCGTGCAGTCTCTCCTCGTAGGGGAGATCCTCCAGTCCCTTAATTAGCCTTGTTGTCTTTCTCAGGACTCTCTCCAGTTCCAGCACATCCGTCCTGAGGACTGGTGCCCAGAACTGGACGACATACTCCAGGTGTGGCCGGACTAGAGTCTTGTAGAGTTACCTGGATCTCCTCCTACTGTATCAAAACAGAGGGCAGCTGCTGCAGCCCAGAGCTCAGGTCTTTTCAATGCTCCTTAAGTTCCGCTGGCAGCTGAATCTGGAAAAGAGACACCTGGAGCCCACTCAGTCTCTTGTGTGCCTCAGGGCTCAGTTCAATATAATCAAGAGGACCATTGCCTTGACTCTGGATCCCAATGTTCTGGAACAGAATACTCCTGGCCCTGTCTTCTCATCTGCATACCTTTCAGTGTCCAAAATGATTGACACTATGGTGTCTGTGGATCCGAGGGTCAAGTGGAAGCTGGAGAAGGGGTTTCTCCAGCAGTGGGAGCCAGAAAGCAGAATTCAGGTCATCGTCATAACCTCAAACATGAGAGCGAGTCCCCCCCGGTGGCTGCAATGGAGAAACTGGCACATTTGCCATTCCATTTCCTTGTTCACAATCACTTCAGATGCTAGCAATACGGAAGGGGGGGCTTGCTGCCTGTCGGGAATAGCTCAAGGCAGACGGGGCTGTCAATTTCACAAGATTGTGTTGAACATTCTGAAACTAAGGGCACGCTACAGGCTTTTCACCATATAATGAAGGGAGCGTCAGTGCTCTTAGGTTAGTCAACACTACGGCAGTCTCCTACCTTAAAAGACAAATGGGACTCGCAGCCTGTTCTCTATTACAGGAAGCGGAGCCAATTATGTCTTGTGCTGAGAAGAATCGAGCCTACATCTCAGCGGCTTATGCCCCAGAGTCCAAAATATTCTAACAGACTTTTTTCCAGAGCCTAATTGGACAACAACAAATGGTTTCTACATGAGGTTTTCTGGCACAGATGCCCTAACGGATCATTGCAGTGCAGTGGGATCTATGCCTTTCTTCCAGTCCTGGTCAACCTGGGGTTTAAATGAAGACTCCAAACAGAGGTTGTGGAGGTAGTGGCAATGATGTCTTATTGGCCAATTAGGCCATGGTTCCCCTTGCTAGCACAGTTCAGCGACCGGAACCCAGTGCACCTTCCCCTTAGGCCAGTCCTTCTGTCAATGGGTGCAATTCTACATCCATGTCCAGCACGGTTGTGTCTGACAGTCTGGTTCTGGAGATTGGAGGTCCTCGGCTGCTCCTCCAGAGTTATCTCTACTCTCTTGAATACTAAAAGAATGAACACAACCAAAGTATATGGGAGAATCTGGTCAAAGTTTGTTCTATACACGTCAGCTGCTGCGTTCAAGTGTCAGCTTTATCAGCCTTCATAGTTGTATCCCAGTCTAGACATCTTTTCCTGCCCAACAAATCTTCAAGGGAGCAGCTAGGCTCAGACCTCAGAGTAAGCAGCGACTTTCCAAGTGGAGTTTCTCTCTTGATCTCAACTCCTTCTCAGGAATTGGAGTGGAGTGTTCTAGGGCTGTCTCCATTAAAGGTCTCTCTGTCAAGTTTGCGTTGTTCCTAGCTATCACGTCGACATAAAAAGCCCCGGAGATCGATTAACTGGTCATTGGGAACTTTCTTAATGTTCTTTCCAGTTCGAGCGGTGCTGTTATCTATGCTTTTTTTAAACAATATATATTTTTATTGAGGTTTTTGAAAAAAAGTAACTTGATGTGATTGTAGCCGTATTAGTGCAATTGTGACAGAGAAAATTGAGTACTGTCCGTGATACTTTTCATATTTGCACTAACATACAATTTTTCAGGACAAGCTTTTGGGGTATGTCCCCTTCTTCAAGGTCCAAGCGGTACTGATCAGTACCGCTTGGACCTTGAAGAAGGGGACATACCCCGAAAGCTTGTCCTGAAAAATTATATGTTAGTGCAAATAAAAAAAAAGTATCACGGACAGTACTCAATTTTCTCTGAAAAAAGTAACATAGAAATCAGAGCCTATTGAGCATACCCAGGCTCAGAACCTGTACACAACATAACATGACTTAGAACAGTCAAAAACATTAGTGCCCCAAGTGGCACTTAGACTAAAAGTGCGCTCCTAAATCTACAGAACACCTGCAAAGTGCTTGTATTTAAGCACTTGCCTAGAGTGCACTTACACCCCCTTCCTGCCCAGGGCATTTTTCAGCTTTCAGCGCTGTCGCACTTTGAATGACAATTGCGCAGTCATGCTACACTTTACCCAAACAAATTTTTTATCGTTTTCACACAAATAGAGCTTTCTTTTGGTGGTATTTAATCACTGCTGGGTTTTTTATGTTTTACTAAAAAGAAAAGACCAGAAATTTGGAAAAAAAAGTTTTTTTACTTGGGTACAAAATTTACTGACAGAAACTAAATAAATTTTCTCCTTCACTGATGTGCGCTGATGAGGCGGCACTAATGATAGGCTGAACTGGTGGGCATTGATGAGGCGGCACTTATGGGCACTGATTAGGTGGCACTGATGAGGCACTAATATGCTGCACTTATGGGCACTGTTAGGTGGCACTGATGGGCACTAATAGGCGGCACTGGTGGGCACTGATATGTGGTATTGATGGGCAACACCGATGGGCATTGATCGACAGCAGTGAATGGCACTGATGGGTGGCACTGATAGCCAGCACTGACTGGCATCGCTAATAGGCACTGATTTGTGGCACTTGTGGGCAGTGGTGGGCACTGATTGGTGACACTGTTGGCGCTATATTGTAATCAGGGCACTGATGATCAGTGCCCTGATCACATGTGTAGCTGTCCCCCTGTGTGGAGATGCCACTGATCGGCTCTCCTCGCCACACACACTGTCAGTGTGAGGCGAGGAGCGGTGATTACCAGCATCTCCGTGTTTACATGTGACTGGCTGTGATTGGACACAGCCGATCAAAAGGTTAAAGAGCCGCGGACGGGCTCCTTACAGAGATCAGGGTCACGCCGTGTCCTAGTAATATGGTGCGGCTGCCGCGAGAGCAGCTGTTCTGGGACGCTGTCATATGACCTCGTCTCTGAATGAGAGTCGAACCGCCCCGCTGTCATTTGCTGGTGGGTGGCAACTAGTTAAACCAGTCAGGGTCAATCTTTAGGCCTATATGAGCCTATATGAGCTATCTTGTTAGACTCACCTTATGTTGTATTACATTTTAGAAATCCCTGACCATCTGGCCCCTGATGAGTGTATTCTACACGAAACGCGTCGGGCTTCTGGGACACCAACATATGTTGACATTACAACATCTCAAGGACAACTATCATGTTTTTCATATATTATATTATTTATTTCGTTGTGCTGTGGTATTGTTTTTTGTACATATTATGTAATCTTTGTACATGCACTAAATTTCTCTATTAGACCACTATGTGGCGCCAAGCGGATTGTACCCTTGATGCTGATCGCATATGCACAAATACATGTGCTGTGATTTTGGAATGATATTTATTATAATGTCTTTCTCCACATTATGTGGTTCTTTCTTGAATTGTTTTATGCATGTCACTTGATTAATAAATTGCACTGCTACCCCTGGTACCTACATGGTTTCCATGACCTCATTTAAAGTCCCAACTCTTTTTTATGTTCGCATACAGGGATGGAGGCACCATTTGGTGCCTCATTTAAAGTCCCTCTTCCCCCCTTTCCCCTTCTCAATTGATTCTACATAGGGATGGAGGTCCTTGGAGAGGTTCTGGCAGTGTTCCCCTGCCACCCACACGTTAGGTATCCATGTACCTGTATGGTTATTTTCCATATTCAGGTTCTGCTGATCCTGGACACCCTTTTTTGGTGTCCATGAGATCAGGCAGCACAGCTGATTGAATTGTCATCCCCCTTAGGGATGAGACGTGACAGTGTTGTACCCAGGACTGGCTTTGTATCTCACACTCGGGAGCTGCGATGCGCTCTGTGTGTCCCCCCTGCCCTCCCCCCCGCTCCGGTTGTATGCGGGAGGGAGCGCACTTTGCCGCTTTAAGGGGGGTAGGGCGGGCGCCCACAGCGCATCGGCGTCAAACCCCCCCTTGCCCCGCGTCGGATGCCAATATGGGCGTCACGACGCGGTGCATGAGTTCCTCCATGTAGCCAGTCAGATGGGGAGTGTGGATGCTGCTGACTGACGGAGGCCGCCGTCAGAGTCAGAGCCCCGCCCCCCTTTTTCTGCCGTGCTCGGGTGACGCTGGTGTACGCGGACAGCGTGCACGTGGTTTCTGTCGGGTATATCTTGCCTCCCCTGACACGGTGTGAGCGCCTCTGTCCTGGGATGGTTCATCATCACTCACTATCCACAGTGCCCTCTCTCCTGCCTGGGATGCTTGTAAGCTTATACATGGTCATTTCATCCACCTTCTGGCTGGTTGTAATCGGTGTTACCTCTGCTGCCTGCTTTGAATCTCTTTTTAATTGTGTTTATACCACATTCCACTATGTTGGATGTGGATACTTTTGATGCTCTAATTTTAAATATGCAGTTTTCTCAGGCACAGACTTCCCTGTTTTCACCATGCTCATTAGAGAGATATCATTGGTTCTTTTTACCAACATCAAAATTGACACATTGCTTCAATTTAACTCTCTCCCAGGCATTTCAGATTGGCACCCTTTGTCGATACTCTATCCGTCTCGGCTCTTTGGCTCCCGCGCTGTTCTCTGGGGGGGACCCTGTGTACCCAGCTCGCCAGCGCGCATTCCGCTGCACCTCAGCTCCCGGGAGAGATGCCTGTTGGTCTTGGCCCAGCACCTGCCATGTCCCAATGTACCATTTACATGCAAGTGTTTTAGGGTGACCCACCCCTCCCTCATTGCCTATATGAGCTATCTTGTTAGACTCACCTTATGTTGTATTACATTTTAGAAATCCCTGACCATCTGGCCCCTGATGAGTGTATTCTACACGAAACGCGTCGGGCTTCTGGGACACCAACATATGTTGACATTACAACATCTCAAGGACAACTATCATGTTTTTCATATATTATATTATTTATTTCGTTGTGCTGTGGTATTGTTTTTTGTACATATTATGTAATCTTTGTACATGCACTAAATTTCTCTATTAGACCACTATGTGGCGCCAAGCGGATTGTACCCTTGATGCTGATCGCATATGCACAAATACATGTGCTGTGATTTTGGAATGATATTTATTATAATGTCTTTCTCCACATTATGTGGTTCTTTCTTGAATTGTTTTATGCATGTCACTTGATTAATAAATTGCACTGCTACCCCTGGTACCTACATGGTTTCCATGACCTCATTTAAAGTCCCAACTCTTTTTTATGTTCGCATACAGGGATGGAGGCACCATTTGGTGCCTCATTTAAAGTCCCACTTCCCCCCTTTCCCCTTCTCAATCTTTAGGCCTGGTAACTTTAATGCAGGTGGTGGAATGTTTAAGGAGAAAGATCAGGGTTTGCGTTGGTGGAGGGTGTTTCAGTCCACATGTCCCACGCTTTGTGGAACTTTTGTGGCCATCCCCTTAACAGGTAAGTGGCCTTGTATAAGGACAGATTAGAGTTGACCAGTTTTTGCCATGCGGCCAGGGTAGGGGCAGCTGGAGCCTTCCAGTGAAGTACAACGATTTTTCTTGCATAAAACAATAGCAGCCCAGAGTTCTGGGGGCTCTACTGTTGGCTAGGGAGTCAACTAGGCCCAAGAGACAAACCTCAATTGAGTGCGGTATCTGAATAATGTTCTGTGCGAATAAATGATATGACCTCTGCCCAAAAATTGCAGCTGCGAGGGCATTGTCAGAAGATAGGTATGAAAACCGCTTGTTCTACTGTGCAGCGCCAACACACAGCAGGGATAGAGGGATACATTTTATGTAAGCGTGCAGGGATGAAATAAATTCTATGTAATATTTTGAATTGTATGAGTCTATCTTTACCGAAAACTAACTATAAGAAAGGGCATTCCCACATCCCCTCCCAGTCCTCATAGTCTATTTCTGGGAAGTCTGATGTCCACTTTGATCTAATCGACTCGAGGCCTGTATGAACTGAGGGAAGCATAGACTGATATAAATTAGATAGAGGTTTAGTCAGTGTATCATCTCTGAGTAACGTTTCAAGGGTGGAAGTGAGGAAGTCAACTGAGTCAGTGACAAATTGAGTACGGAATGCATGCCTGAGCTGAAGGTATCTTAAAAGAAAAAAAAAAAAAAGTACTTATTAGGGAGGTCAAACTGTGATTTCAGAACATCAAATGTCTTCAACCCCCCCCCCCCCCGAGCAAATTTCATCCAGATATTTAATGCCCTTCATCGCCCAGACCCGTGGATCAGGTATGGAGGCAAATTCAGGGAGCAGCGGATTAAACCATAGTGAAGTGTATTGTGATATGTGCCCGGAAGGAGTGGGTCTTTATGTTCGAGCTATCGACTAGGCTTTCAGGACTGCTTTCATTGCCGGTGTCAGGTGAAGTGGTGCGGTTAGAACTCTATAAACCAGATTTTTTAATGACTCATAAGAGCCCACACATGCAGCATCTAGGGCCACAGCAGCATTAGAGCTGTCCTCTATTAGCCAGTTATGTGCATGTGTTAGCATGACAGCCAAAAATTAGCTATAATGCAGCCACTGCCTCTGAAGCACCGCCAACTTGAATCTTAGCTGCTGGGAACCCCACAAAAAGGAGACAAGACTTGAGTGGATCATCTTAATTTTCTTTAGGGATCCAGACCGGGGAGTGACGTAGCACATAGAGAAAACCCAGAAGCAGTTTTATCTTTAATAGGTTGAAATGACCAACCAGAAACAGGGGGAGGTTAGCCCATGTTTTGGTTAGCTGCATGTTTTGTATTAGTGGTAGCAAGTTCAATGCACAATAATCCGATGAGTCCGGGGGGAAGGTTGTGCCAGAGATTTATAGAGTTGGGGTTGCTGCCCGCATCCCGAAATATTGAAGTACAAAAAAGATTCCTCTATGGGACTTTGAAAGGCAGAAACTCCTTAGTAATTACAGTGTTGAAAATATATTTGTATTTTATTTGTAAAGTTAAAATCATGAAATACAGCATGATAAAATCAAAATCGGATGCATATACAGCTGTTGTGCAATATCAAAACATTATACAAACAACCACTGGACTCTGTTGATATGTAGATAAGACGAGAATGCCTGACGTGTTTCAAGTTTGTAATAATGAACCTCTTCTTCAGGGGCTAGTGGTTTCAGTAATGAACATAAGTTATCTATAATTGATAGAAAACAAAGAACAGTAAGCATCCATTATTGTACATAATTAAAAAAAAAAAATACAACAGTATTCTATGTGGACACTGACCACATGTTTTAGATGATGAATCGCCTGTATTGCATCCTAATTAAAAGCACAGGGAAGACTTTGGTGCCAAATGTCACCCACATGGAGGAAAGAAAACGGTGGACCCAAGGACAGGACCAGCCACAGAGGGATCTCTGCGTCAACCCCAATTCTGGATGCACCACAGAGAAGCCAAAATGTGATCCCTAGGTTTCTAAAACATAAAGGGTAGGCAAAACTAATTACCACGCTTAAAACTATGATTATATATGTTTCCTGGACCTCCCCATGTCAGCCTACTATGGGTCAGCTCCGCCCCCTCCAGGACCACCTTTTTTCTAGCCCATAAAGGGTGGCTGTCGGACCAGCTCAACATTCTTTTTTCATCCTTGCTCTGGACACCTTTAAAAAAAACAAAAAACATGAGTAAAGAATATGTGTTGATTTTGTGTCCTGTTCAGGTTCAACCTCTCCCGGCACAGAAGACCCCCCCAAGACGGGCTGTAAATCTCCCAAGGAGGTGGGTTTCCGTGGTGCAGGGACATATGCTAGCAGTTTAATGAACTGTGCTTGTGGCAGTTGAGAAGCAGGCAGGTTTTTGTATTTTTTGTTTTGTTTTTTTTTTATCAAAAGTGAAGGCTCTGTTGCACTCAAGTAGGTATTTTACCTTTCTTCCCTGGTGTCTAGTGGTCTGCTGGGCTCTACAGCGCACCCCTCGTGTGCCTCAGAGCGGCACTGAGCCGAGCGGGTGACATCACGGCGGCTTACCTTCTCGTTCGGGTTGCCTAGCAACCGCCGGGATGCTCTGCGCTGACTCACGCCGCTGCCTAGACTTAAGGGGCGGTTCTCCCATGCTCTGGGCTTCCCTGCAGTTCCCCTCAGCACTCCAGCTTGGAAAGTACTGCTCTGCCCAAAGGTAGGAACTCTGCTGTTGTTGCATGCTTGTTCCTGTTGCCTAATACCGCTGTGCACTGTGCATTGAGCCTCCCTTCCTTTCCAGGTCTATCTGCCTGCCTGTGTTTCCTGCCTGTTTGCACTGAAGAACCCAAGGAAAGGTTTTTACCTATACTTTTTTATTTACATATTAAAATCTTTTTTTTATATGTTATATTTTGTTTTTTTAAAAGAGAGCACCTCTTCTGTCTTACAGAGAGAAAAGCCCAGTGCAAGCTAAATGCCCGCAAAGAGGCTGTAAGTCTGCTGGGCTGCCTCGGAAAAACAAAGAGAAAATCACATGTCAAGTCGCAGAGTCGCATGCAGCTATGGGTACCTCCACGATCTCGGTATTCCAGATCTCCTTCTTCAGAGCCTCATTACAGTCGCTCATACCTAAGCCAAGAAGGGTCAAGCCGTCGAAAAGCCTCTAAAAAGACCAGATCCAGTTGCAAGCACAGGGGGCAGTCTTCCTCCTCCACCGGGTCCTCCTCTCCAAGTCAATTGAAAGAAGCAGGCTGTTGGGCCTGTGCGGCTGAAGCTCTTCCGGGAAAGTTGGTGTGCGCTTCTTGTCTTAAAGAAGCTGCGCGAGATAAAGCATCTGAAGCTCGTCAGCTCCTTCACTGATGTGCGCTGATGAGGCGGCACTAATGATAGGCTGAACTGGTGGGCATTGATGAGGCGGCACTTATGGGCACTGATTAGGTGGCACTGATGAGGCACTAATATGCCGCACTGTTAGGTGGCACTGATGGGCACTAATAGGCAGCACTGGTGGGCACTGATATGTGGTACTGATGGACAACACCGATGGGCATTGATCGACAGCAGTGAATGGCACTGATGAGTGGCACTGATAGCCAGCACTGACTGGCATCGCTAATGGGCACTGATTTGTGGCACTTGTGGGCAGTGGTGGGCACTGATTGGTGACACTGTTGGCGCTATATTGTAATCAGGGCACTGATGATCAGTGCCCTGATCACATGTGTAGCTGTCCCCCTGTGTGGAGATGCCACTGATCGGCTCTCCTCGCCACACACACTGTCAGTGTGAGGCGAGGAGTGCCGATTACCAGCATCTCCGTGTTTACATGTGACTGGCTGTAATTGGACACAGCCAATCACAAGGTTAAAGAGCCATGGACGGGCTCCTTACAGAGATCAGGATCACGCCGTGTCCTAGTAACATGGTGCGTCCGCCGCGAGAGCAGCTGTTCTGGGACGCTGTCATATGACCTCGTCTCTGAACGAGAGCCGCACCACCCCGCTGTCATTTGACGGTGGGTGGCAACTAGTTAAACCAGTCAGGGTCAATCTTTAGGCCTGGTAACTTTAATGCAGGTGGTGGAATGTTTAGGGAGAAAGATCAGGGTCTGCGTTGGTGGAGGGTGTTTCAGTCCAAATGTCCCACACTTTGTGGAACTTTTGTGGCCATCCCCTTAACAGGTAAGTGGCCTTGTATAAGGACAGATTAGAGTTGACCAGTTTTTGCCATGCAGCCAGGGTAGGGGCAGCTGGAGCCTTCCAGTGAAGTACAATGATTTTTCTTGCATAAAACAATAACAGCCCAGAGTTCTGGGGGCTCTACTGTTGGCTAGGGAGTCAACTAGGCCCAAGAGACGAACCTCAATTGAGTGCTGCCGAATTCCAGACGGGCATTGGATCCGGTAGTGATCAATTTCCTGAAGGCAGCCATTAAAATCAGACCTCCCCTAAAGTCTTACTTTCCCAAATGGGACCTGACTCTGGTCTTAAAAGCCTTGTTGGCTCCTCCTTTTGACCTGACATGATCCTGTTCTTCATTTCATTTAACATTAAGGACAGTGTTCCTGATGGCCATAGCCTCCGCTAGGGGAGAGTTTCCGAATTATGTGCCTTTTCATCCAAAGAGCCCTTTTGTGTGATTTTTTCCTGACAAGATTATTCTCAGACCGGTTCCTAGCTTTCTACCGAAGGTGTCTACTGCCTTTCACATGAATTGGGAGACTGTCCTGCCAGCCTTCACCATGCATCAGTTCCAGGATGATTGGAAGAGGCTAGACTTGGTCTCCTCTATTTCAGCTTACTTGGAGCGGACTGAGAAGTTTCGCAAGCAAGATCAACTGTTCATCTTTCCTATGGGACCTAAAAAGGGCATGGCGGCTCCACCTAGGATTGTCTCATCCTGGATTGTGAAGACCATCCAGATCGCTTACGAGTTTCTGGGCCTTGCGGAGATCAGAGCGCATTCAACTAGGGGTATGGCAGCATAATGGGCAGCTTATGCAAAGGTGTCAACCTAGATAGTGTGCAGAGCAGCGAGTTGGAGCGCATCCAACACTTTTATCCAGCATTATAGGCTAAATGTAGCCCTCTCTCCTGCGGAAACGTTTGGTTCTTCTGTTATTTCTGCAGCTGTCGGCCATTAAATTTATATAGCAGCAGTACCCTCTGAGTTGTTTTGTTCTTTCCCTCCCTTATTGAACGTTGCTTGGTACATCCCATAGTATGCTGACATGGGGAGGAATAAGGAAAATTGTTGCCCATACTTACTGTAATTTTCCTTTCCTGGATCCTCCCCATGTCAGCCGGGGATTGCCACCCTATCTTCTGTCGCGAGGAAGGGTGTTTGAAAATGTCATATTTTCTATACAGTCAGTGAATAGCCTATGGAGCCTGGGCATCCTGTACCATTCACCTGGAACACAATCTGGGCCTGGTGTTTTCTGAGCCGGGAAGGAATGGATTGCTGCTTTGATTTCCTCAATCGTAATGGCTTTGTCTAAAAATGTAACTTCCTCATCATAAAGTCTGGGCAAAGTTATGGCACTCAAACTCCCGAAGCTGATCGTCTGACAAGCACTGATTGTCTTCATACAATTTACCAAAGTAGTTTGTAAATTCTTGTAGAATACTAGAGGGTTTAGAGGTTAGGGTACCATCTGCACAGTTAATGGCAGAAATCACTGAGTTTTTTCAAATCTGCAACTAAGTTAGCTAACGTTTTCCCATTATTGTCCCCTGACTCAAAGACTCTGCCAGCCAAGGAGCGCATATCCAGATGTGTGGAGGAGGTGAGATGTAGAGACAATTCACGTCTCTTCTGCGCAAGGAGGCCGAAATTGTCCGGAGTCGGGGACATAGAAAAGGTCTCCGCTGCTTTCACTGCATCTTCCTCCAGCTGCTGAACTAGTGAGAATAAATCAGACTTTGCCGCTTTTATGGCGGAGCTATATTCTCCACGCATATGCGCCTTAAAAGCATCCAACACCATTGGGGAGGTGGTTGATTCTTAATTCGATTCCCAATATTGCACTATATCTTGGGAGAGATTAATTTCCCAACCTTTAGGTCCTGTACCCATTTAGTAGCTAGGCGCCAGCAATTAGACCATCCGGCATCTCGTAGTTTGAAGCAAAGCTCTAGGTGTGCATGATCCGAGATGCCGGAGTGTAAATGGGAGATATCAGTGAGTGCTGCCATGGCACGTGTATTACCAAACGCAAGATCAATATGAGATCCCAATTTATGTGTCGTGGAGAAATATGAATATGCCCGAGCCCCGGGGTGTTTCCAGTGCCAGAGTTCTTTATATTCCAGGGCTTTGGCCAATTGCAGTAAATATGGGGAATGTAAAATAATGATGAATCCGTGCAATGGGGGTAGGTAAAAAAGTGGTTCAGAACTGCTGCCTCCACAAATGCAATCAGCACCGAAGTGGAAAAAGCTGAACTGAGAAGAAATTAGGGGTGGGTGCGGCGCTGTTCTGGTTTTATGGCAAAGTGTTATGACACTGAGATAACATGTTAAGGTCACCTCTGATAGGTGAGTGAAAGTGTAAAAATGCTGGTTGATAAAAATTCTTGAAAAACTTAATACCAAAAAAGAAGTAACAACCAAAAGTGATTTTACATAAAAATAGAAAATGATGTATATGTAATTTGCTTCAGACAGTGGCTGATCCGATGCAACTCACTGTCTACCATGTGATGCTGTTATATCAAAATATGCCCATGTATTCATACCGTGCATTGATATAAAGTGCTAAGGTGGGTGGAAGGGAGCAAGGAAGGGGGGGGGGAATGGAAGGCAAAAGGGGGGGGGGTGGAAATGCAGTCAATGGTAAAGTGACTTGTCCTCAAAATAACAAGTGTTAATCAGAAAAAAAAATGTTGCTTTGAATAGTCTTAATTATAGTGCACGGGTGCTAGATATGCTTGAAAGCTTGTTCCTCTTGGTAAACAAGATTACTCAATACAATCTTCTTATTCCAGTGTTCATTAGTGACAGTGCTTGATATTCGTGCTCTTACTGTGCAAACACTCACCGGATACTTTCACCCCTGCAGGGGTATTGCGCGGTCACAGTTTATGCCACTGTGCAGCAGTCCCTGGCAATCCCGGATCGTGTTATGTTAACATAAAAGAGAAGGGTGCCCATAGCGTAAAGCTTTTTTCCAAAAGTAACAGAATGGTACTCACATTATACAAGTTCAATCCAAGCCTAAAAGATCTGAGTTTAAACCGTCAAACAATCCTGTATTCCTTGGGAGATGACGCACGACGTTGGTCAGGCCATGCCCTACGCGTTTCATCATTGGACATCTACGGGAGCGTGAGTAACGAATACAGGATTGTTTGACGGTTTAAACTCAGATCTTTTAGGCTTGAATTGTACTTGTATAATGTGAGTACCATTCTGTTACTTTTGGAAAAAAGCTTTTAAACGTTTTTACGCTATGGGCACCCCTTCTCTTTTATGTTAACATAACACGATCAGGGATTGCCAGGAACTGCTGCACAGTGGCATAAACTGTGACCGCGCAATACCCCTGCAGGGGTGAAAGTATCCAGTGGCTGTTTACACAGTAAGGCCCCTTTTACAATGGGGCGGTAGGGGGCGTCGGCGGTAAAACAGCGCTATTTGTAGCGCTGTTTTACCGCGGTATTCGGCCGCTAGCGGTGCAGTTTTAACCCCCCGCTGGCGGCTGAAAAAGGGTTAAAACCCCTCGTATAGCACTTCTTCACCGCTCCAAAGATGCGGCTCACAGGAGATTTTCTTCTCCTGCCAGCACACCGCTTCAGTGTGAAAGCCCTCGGGCTTTCACACTGAACAAACAGCAGAGGCTGTTTAGGGGCGGTTTGCAGGCGCTATTTTTAGCGCAATGACGCCTGCAAACCGCCCCAGTGTGAAAGGGGCCTTAGAGCACGAATATCAAGCACTGTCACTAATGAACACTGTAATAAGAAAATTGTATTGAGTAATATTGTTTACCAAGAGGAACAAGCTTTCAAGCATAACTATCACCCGTGCACTATAATTTAGACTATTCAAAGCAACATTTTTTTTTCTGATTTAAAACTTGTTATTTTGAGCACAAGTCACTTTACCATTGACTGTATTTTTCCCCCTCCCCCTTTCCCTTCCATTTCCCTCTCCCCCCCCTTGCTTTTTCCCTTCCACTCACCTTAGCACTTTATATCAATGCACGGTATGAATACATGGGCATATTTTGATATAACAGCATCACATGGTAGACAGTGAGTTGCATCGGATCAGCCACTGTCTGAAGCAAATTACATATACATCATTTTCTATTTTTATGTAAAATCACTTTTGGTTGTTACTTCTTTTTTGGGATTAAGTTTTTCAAGAATTTTTATCAACCAGCATTTTTACACTTTCACTAACCTATCAGAGGTGACCTTAACATGTTATCTCACTGTCATAACACTTTGCCATAAAACCAGAACAGCGCCGCACCCACACCTAATTTCTTCTCAAATCTGGGAAATGTGCTCGCAAAGGATTAGAGTAGTCTAGCTGGGGATCCATTATGGAATTGAAATCCCCAGTGAAGTATTACAGAGAAAAATTTAAAGGGGCCAATTTAGCATATATCGTGTACAGGACCTGTTTGGTAAAGGGAGGGGGGATATACATCTTCACAAAAGCAATACCCAGTGCATGAATTTCTAATAAAATAATACATCTCCCTGAGGGATCAGTGATAACATGTAAAACTTTGTATGCTAGAGATTTGTTCAGGAGGATCGCCACCCCCCTGGCATAGCCTGAGTAGGTAGCATGGAAAGATTGTTGGACCCACTGCCTGCGTAGTACCAGAAGGTTACTGCCCACCAAGTGAGTCTCCTGGAGAAACAGTACATGTGGTCTGACGATTGAGATACTTAAACATTAGTGCCCTTTTGAATTTGTCTAACATTCCACGATATTAGTTTTAAAGCCATGACATAAAAGAGGGCAGAAGTGACCAAAACATTGGAACCACCTGGAAACGGAGTAGCCATCTTGAGTATGGAAGGAATATATGTTTTTGAAAGACCCTGAATATGTAAAAAAAATTTAAACATATTACACATTAAACATTCTATATTGAACTCACCAGGGCTGATCCTAGGTTCACAGGCGCCTGGGTGCAGAAATATTAAGTCAAGTGAGTGCCACAGCTTCGGCATCCGTCCTCTGCAGCAGCTTGCAGTGTCGGGGGTTGGTGCATGCGCCCTGGATCAGCCCTGGAACCCACTATTAAACACCCTACCGACCATACTTCCCCAACAGTAACTAGGTCAGTTTAAGTCCCAAAACGGCGATGCAATTCACTTCAACGGTGCGGTCCAAGCAGGGGACCCAAACTTTTACAGCAACCTTCTTTGTTTGTCATGAGGAAAGCAAGTGGAAGTAGAAGGGGGACAAAGAGTTCCTTAGGTATCGAACATGTAGAGTTACCTGTGGGCAGCTCCCTTAAACATAGGAGTTTGTGCATGGAGTAGGAGAATGACATAGCTAATGGGCAGGGGAGGAGTAGGAGGAGGGTAGTTCACAAGGCTACCCTTTAGGAAAAACTAGCAATGTTGTGCAATGTTGCCAGAAACTGCCTTAGAGCATCAATGATAGGGGACAAATACCATTATCATAGCACTTTGAGCCAGTTATCCGCTTCCGCGGATGTGTCAAAGAATTTAGTGGTGCCCTCACGTTGAACTCAGAGGCGGCTTTGATAGAGCATGCCATACTTGATATCGAGGTCATGTAGTCTGCGAAGGTATTCTGTGAAGGTCTGGCGTTTTCTTTGAAGTTTCAGAGAAAAATCAGGGAACAGCATAATGGAGGTGTTGCTATAACGCAGGGTCTCATGTTCCCTGGCTTCTGCAAGTATGCGATCGCGGTCTTAGAAGTTTAAAAACCATACCAGGAAAGGGCGAGGGTGGCAGCCCGTCGGGACTCTATGTGCCCATTTAAACACGTATGTGGGAGAGACATCAACGAGGCCCAAAAGCTCCTTAAAGCGGTTGTAAAGGTAATTTATTTATTTTTTTTTAAATAACAAACATGTTATACTTACCTTCACTGTGCAGCTCGTTCTGCACAGAGTGGCCCCGAACCTGGTCTTCTGGGGTCCCTCGGTGGCTGTTTCAGCTCCTCCCCGCAAGCATTCACCACCTTAATGCGAGCTCCCTCGCATGGTGGTGAGTGCTTGCGGGCGCGCTCCCGTGATACAGCCGGCGGCTATAGCCGCTCGCTGTATCACTCGGCCCCGCCCCCCGGCGCGCCGCGTCATCGGATGTGATTGACAGCAGCGCGAGCCAATGGCTGCGCTGCTTTCAATCCATCCACTGCAGCCAATCAGCGACCAGGCTGAGCTGCAGCGAAGATGACAAGAACGAGCAGCGAAGATTCGAGGCGTCAGGTAAGTAAAACGGGGGGGCTGGGGGCGGCGGTACTGTCAAAAGTTTTTTCACCTTAATGCATAGAATGCATTAAGGTGAAAAAATTTTTACCTTTACAACCCCTTTAAAGAAGGCTTCCGCAAAGTCTGCTGGTCTATCCCCCTCTGGGAGACCCAATACTATGACGTTATGGAGCCTCAACCGGTTTTCAGCCTCATCTGCCTTTGCGACCAGGAATTTGACTATATGGTGGAGCTCAGAGAGCTTACCTGCATGCTGCCCTGTACGGTCTTTCCCCGCTGATACTCGGGTCTCAGACTCTGAGAGACGACCCCTTATCTTGTCCAGATCATTGCATATGAGGTTACGCTCCTCCGCTAGGTGATCTCTTCTGACTAGCAGTGAGGCTCTGCTGCTTTCAATTGCAGCTAGGATAACAGCAGTGTCAGCTGCTGGGGGCTGAGACATTGAGGGAGCCGGAGCTGGTTCAAGGGCGCCTTCCTCCATGGTTGTGAGCAGAGCCAGGAGCCTCTGCATTAAGATGTCGTCAGCACATGGATTCTCAGCCTGGACCGCCACTGTGGATGTACTTTTGTGTGGCTGGGGGGGCGGTGGATCGCCGCTTAGAAGGCATCGAGCGGAGAGGCAGGGAGACAGCGGTAACAGTCAAAGTGAGCAGCACAGGCGTAGGAGACAGCAGTAGCCGATGATGATGCTCGGGTGGCTGGAGCTCCCTATTAAGCCGTCTTCTCAGGTCTGCACTCGACCACACACCAGAAGCGAGTGCTGGCAGCATCGCCGGGTGGAGCCAGATGGCCGCTACTCTCCGCGTCAGAGCCGGAGCCACGGGCTGACCCCCAGGTGGCTGTAGATGTGGAGGAGAGCCAAGAGCCTATGGCATGCACTGACAGTATGGGGACTTGCAGGAAGCGAGGTAGGTCTGATGAAGAAGAATTGAGGATAGATCAACAGGATGGCAGGAGCTCTGCACAATCAGGTCTTCTCAGATCCCTATCTGGTCAGAGCTGTTACCTATGCTTGACTCGATTCCCAAGGGTGCATCAGTCTTTCATGGGAGCCAAGAAATTGTTCTGCCAACCCTTAGAGTTCTAACTTGGGTCCTTTAGATGTGAGAGAGGGAACGCTGTGGCTTAGTTGGTAAAAGTCCATGTCCAGTAAACAGTGAATCCTGAGTTGACTCCCAGTAGTACCTTCCTTCAGTTCTAGGAATCCCTCAGATATTGTGAAGTTATAGCTACAAAGTAACAACTTCCTTCAGGCTTCAGAACGCCTGTTCATTCTTTTGCCAGAAAGGATAGAGAAACGTGGCTCATCTAGAACGATTGTGGCACGGATTGCCTAGGCCATCCAACAGGCTCACAGAGCCAAGGGCTTGGATCCTTTGGAGGTAGTGTCTGCTCGCTCAACCAGGAGTGGAGCTACATCTTAGGCAGCTTCGCAGCGTGTGGTTCCCAAAGTAGTTTGTAGGGCAGCCTCGTGGTCCTGAATCAATAAGTTTATGGCTCATTATTGTGTAGAGTCTGCTTCCTTTTTTCCTCTGTTTATTTTGGCTTGCAGACCCGGTCTGTTGACAGTACAAATTAAAGCCTTTGGGTTAGCATTGGCTGACCAGTGGGTGTATTGCTCGTTCGTTCCCATATGAATGCTACCATGGAGTCCGTTAGAAAAACAGAAAATTTCCTATCAAATACTTACCGTATTTTTCCTTTCCTGATGGACTCCACGGCAGCAGGAGCCCCCCAGTGTCTTGAGTAGGCTAGTTATGGAACATGGCCTCTGACTCAGAGCAAAGATTTATGGGAGTGGGGTCCTATAGGGGAGGAGTGGAGGCGAGGTAAACCCATACGTATGCTGCCATGTAGTCAAGCAGGAAAGAAGAATTACGGTATTTGATATGTAAAACGGAAAATTTCCTAACATGACAAAATGTGTGCTGCTTTTTATTACAGACCTCTTTGTTTCTTATCTGCTTTACAGAGATAAAAAAACACAGATGTTCCCTCTGTACAGAGGCCTGTGTTTATTGTCAACACTGGGCTGGGATTGCACACAGCCGATCAGCAGGTCCGACCAGTGAATTATTGGCCAGGACTTGCTGACAGGCTCCCACTGTTTGCCTGGTGCTGGTGGGGAGAGGCACATGCGTGTGCCCTAAACTCAGAAGCAGGCATAAACTTATGGGTATGTTGTTTTGCCTGTGCAGGCCACCCATCCACAGTAAATTGCAGGCAGGCAGTCCGCAATTGGTTAACGTTCACTAAAACCTGGAGTTAGGGTTTTAAAGGTTAGGTTTCTGCCTTCTCCTGCTTCACAATCATTAATCGAGACTTTTCTTCAGTGAATTGCTCATGTATATACATTACTATACAAAAGCTTTAGACAGGTATGAAAAAAATTTCACTTTTTCACAAAGTTGTCAATTTATAAGATAGTTCTCACACACTGCATAGGCATACTTGGAAATGCACCTCAAAACACATTCTGCTACTTCTTACAATTGTGGTGATACTCACGAGACCTTTTCACTCTTTGGACTGATTATATACTGGACATTGTATCTTGTGTATTACACAAGCCAATTAGATCAAAACCAATGTACTGAAATGATCACCTCTATACTTGTGATCAGGGACTATAACTTAGTGTAGTGTCGCCAATAGCAGTCCCAGTTCCTATAAACCAAGCAAGCCTAGCATACTAATACATGGCTGCCTCCAGGAATGCCATGTTCACTGGCCAGGAAGTACATGAGGCTGTAGAAAGGAAGATCAAAAGGGGGGGGGGGGGGTTCCTGTGGTTCCAGCACAGCAATTGTCCAAAGGGGATGACTCGAATGGGTATCTCATAGGAACATAGTCAGCCAGACATGCAGATGGGTCAGTTCAGGCACAGGAAGGGACATGGCCAGCAAACAGGCAAAGGATCGATCCAGGCAACAGGCAGAAACGTGGTCAATAAACAGGCCAGGGTTAGTACAGGTGACAGTCAGGGACACCAACTGTGACTGGCTGCACTATTAGGACTTGTTCACACATGAGGTTGGGGAGGTGTTAAAACATTGTGGTGGAGCCACAGTTTTACCACCCCTCAACTACTCCCCCCTTTAGCTGCAAAGGCAGTGGCCCGAGCTGTACACGGCAGCTGCAATGCTTTGCTTGGCAGGAATATTACCCCCTGTACGACTGCAGATCATGACCCATTCAAGTGAATGGGGATGCTTGTGCAGGGTCCAAGAGGTTAAAGCAGAAGGTGATACAATGCCTCCTCATTGCATGTCCAATGTTCTCAGAACTATCTGAACACAGATGGCTCTTCAAAGAGCATTATACATGCAAACAAGTCCTTATGGTGACACTGACTACTGTGGCGATGATCAGGGGCACTGGGACAGGTGTGGCAGTGAAAAAAGGACAATATGACTGATGCGGCAGTGATTAGGGACATTGAGCGATGACAGCATTTAAAAAACACGAAACAAAAAACAAACCAAAACGCAAACATTTTTTTTTTTTTTAACAGACCATAACCAGAGCAGTGCTGTGAAACAATTGTGACACTGTACCAGTCTGGGGGATGGTGATCAGGGATTTATTTTACACTTTGATGGCTTATTACAGTAATTATCACTGTAACAAGCAATCTGTAACACTGTTCAAAGGTTTCATCAATGAAAACTGTTTACTATAGTGACTGGTCACAGCTATCATCACATGGTACAGGGTTGCTGTGATTGGCGCAGGTACCATGTGATTGCTGTGACCAGAGAACACACAGTAGTACACAAGGCATAATGGATGACAGCCTTCTTTACTACTGTAACTGTGATCGATCACATGGTACCACCAGGGCCGCTCACAGTGGCCCAGTATCACAATCAATGATCAGTGGTCACAGATCGCACTGCATACGTCCACCCACATTGGCACTGCTCCTGCCTGGCCATTTATATACAGTGGCAACACTTGAAAGTGCACTTGTAGTGCAGTTGCTGTAGATCTGAGGGGATGCTCTGCTGATTTTATCATCCAATCATGTACAAGCAAAAAATTGCAAGTTAGACTTACCGGTAACTTGTTTTCCAATAGGCTTTCAGGACAGCACCCGAGAGATCATGGCTCCTCCTCCCACAGGAAACACCTCATCAATTAAGTCTTTAAATTGGAATCCTCCACGTTGCCTCATCAGTTGTTTGTAGAGAACTCCAGCCCCAGCTGCAACACATAAGCGACAGTTATATCATAGTATTACAGCATTAGCATAAACAAAGGGCGGGTTACTGCTGTCCTGAAAGCCGTTTGGAAAACAAGTTACCGGTAAGTCTAACTTGCAATTTTCCAAAACGTCTTTCAGGACAGCACCCGAGAGGATAATCGAGACTTACTCCATTTAGGGTGGGACAACAGCCTGTAAGACTTTTGGGGATGATGACAGACCAAACGGGAGTGCTCTGAATTGCAGATGTACCACCTTCTTCCCTTCTTTCAGTGCTAACCTCAGATATTTCTGCGACCTGGCGGAAATAGGAATGTGGAGGTAGGCATCTTGTAAATCTATTGATGCCATATAGCACCCTTGATACAGGAGGTTTCTTACTGAAAATATTGAATCCATCCGAAACCTTCTCTATTCTACCGATTTGTTCAGCATTTTGAGATTCAGGATAAGACGGAACTTTCCTGAAGGTTTCTGAACCAGAAAGACATGCGAGTAGAACCCCTGGAAGAACTCCCCCGCTGGGACCGGAACAATGACTCTCTGATTTTTTTCAGTTCCTGAATTAGGGACTTCATGGCGAGAGCCTTGACTGCGTCTCTTGGGACGTTTGTCACCAGGAATCTTCTTGGAGGTTCTTCCGTAAATTCTATCACATACCCTTGGGAGAGCATCTTTACAACGAATTGATTTGAGGAAATGGCTCTCCACTGAGGAAGAAACTCCTGTAGTCTTCCCCCGACCTTGACAGAGTCATTGTGGTTTTGCGGAGGCCGCAGGAGGATTGAAGAGCACTCCACCCCTACCTTTGGGCTTCTGAGAAGACCATGCCTTCCTCTTGCCCTGCGTTTTTCCTTCCTGCTGACCTTTTTGGGGCCGAAAGAAACGCTTACGGGTTTGCACCTGTTTCTTCCTAACCGGAAACGACTTTTTCTTATCTGCCGTGCGGTCAAGAATGGACTCTAGCTCTGAACCGAATAGCAGATCACCTGCAAACAGAATACCACACAATCTATTTTTAGATGCAGCATCCCCTGGCCACGTCTTCAGCCATAAGGCCCTTCTGGCAGAATTTGTTAAAGCTGCTGACCTTGCTGACATGCGGATAGATTCCGCAGACGCATCCGCAATATATAATATTGCTGCCGACAGGGTTGAAAAAGAGTCTAGAATCTCCTGTTTTGAGGAATCTGCTATGACATGGGCTTTCAACTGGTTAACCCAGTGATCTAAGTTTCTTGCGACACAGGTTGTTGCCATTGCTGGTTTCAGATTGTGCATTACTGATTGCCAGGTTCTTTTAAGAAGCAGGTCCATCCTTTTGTCCATGGGCTCCTTCAGAGTGCCCATATCCTCAAAGGCTAGGTCCGTAGACTTAGAGACCTGAGAAAAGGCAGAGTCCAACTTTGGAACCTTATTCCATATAGAATCTGGATTTTCCTCAAATGGAAATCTTTTCTTGTGAGCCCGGGAAAAGAAAGGCTTTTTCTCAGGTTCCAGCCACTCTTTTTTAATCATATCAGTGATAACTGAATGGACTGGAAAAGAACGGCCTTTTGAATCTTCTAAACCAGCATACATGCGGTCATGCAGGGAGAGTTCCTTCTTTTCCTCTTCTATCCCCAAAGTGGCATGGATTACCTTCAGGAGTCCTCCCACCTCTTCTAGTGACAATTTGTATTTAGAAGTGGTATCTGATTCATTTTCCTCCTCCTCAGAATCTGTATCATCTGGAGCGAGGGAAACGGACCCTTGAGAAGCGTCCTGGGATATCGGACCCCCAAAAATTATTTGAGAACTACTCTGGGGTTCTGAAGATGGCTGCGGAACCAGAGGATCCCTAGAGGGACCTGGCTCCTCTCTTAGGTTTGACCTAAAAGCTTGAAAGGTGGCCCGGAGCTCATCCTTTATTGTTGACACTAAGTCGCCACAAACGGATGGAGTCTCCTCTCTGACCAAAGTTGTAATGCACTCTGCACAAAGCGTTTTGGTCCAAGCATCGCTTAATTTTTCTTTGCAGACAGGGCACCTTTTCTTGACTGGTTGGGCAGAACCTTTGGCCTGGACAAACAGAAAAGAGACATGGACCACGCTTAAAGGGCTGTAATACAGCGCAAATAATACACCCAGGTGCACTAAGGAAGAAACATCTCACTTTCCATGTGCCCAGCAAGCCACCACCACCTAAACCCCTGTTGTAGGGCAGATATACAAAATCTAGCCACTGCAACATACCTTCTGAGAGGGGAGGGGGGGGGGTGGGGGGGGGTGGTGGGGGAAGTGGGGGAAAAGGGTGAGTAACCCCCCCACAGGAGAAAACGGCCCAGGGTAATAGAGGACACAGTCCCTTACCTTAGCCTTGCTGGCGCCTTGGCTTGCCCCCTTATCTGCTGCATCGCTATCCATAGCTGTCTGCGGTGCGTGGTAAAACGACCGGTTCCAGATTCGAAAACGCCGCTGCGCTGACCTGGAACCGGAAATAAGGCGCCAGGTGACCCTGCCCTCTCCCACTACGCTTTGCGCAGGAAATGACGCACGCGCCCGACCCGGAAGTGCTGCCTGGACGTGGCTGAAGCGCTCTTCTGCCACCAGCAACATGGCGGCCGCCACCGCTCGCTCCCCCATAGAAGGGAACAGAGGACGGCCACCTGTCAGGCCAAAAAATTTTTTGAGGCAGCACCCCCGGACGTACAGGCTCTCCCCGAGCACGGAAGAGGGAGAGGGAGCCCACGGGACCGTCCATATAAGAGGCAAGTGGGAGGCTCACTCTCCTAGCCTAAAAAAGACCTAACAGGTGAGAACCTGTGTCTCCCAGGATAAACCTGAGAGATCATGGTCCCACCAGAGGTGTTCCTCCAGCTGGAGGAAACACAAAAAACTGATGAGGCAACGTGGAGGATTCCAATTTAAAGACTTAATTGATGAGGTGTTTCCTGTGGGAGGAGGAGCCATGATCTCTCGGGTGCTGTCCTGAAAGACGTTTTGGAAATGCTGTTTTTTTTATTTTCCTTGCATAGCCCCCCAGATCTACAGCAACTGCACTTACAAGTGCACTTGCAGGGCAAAGTGGATTTGCCTTTAGTAAATAAACCCCTCAGTGGTCCTTAGGACTGCTAAAGAAGGGTAGGCTTGCAGTTTCAAAGTAGTGCAAAAAACTGTTGTGTAGGAATAATGGCAGTGGCCTCTGACTCCTCGGGTGTACTGTTATCCACTTAGTACTTAAGGTACTCAGCAACAGACAACGCATCAGCTGAAGGCTCTGAGGCTACGAATGGGCAGATTGGATAATGGTACTGCAGGGGAAGATGCGGGTCAGGTTTTCAATTTGGCTTATAAAATCCTGTATGAAATGAAAATTTTACTTGGATAGCACTCAAGAGGGGGGCACACCTCACGGATCTAGAAGAGATCAGGAAGGTCAGACTCAACCAGATGGCAAAATTCCAAAAGTCAGGGTTCAGCCCTTTAGCGGGCACCCTGCAGGCAACAGCAGAACAGTGAATTGTGAGCTGGGAGGCACCTTGTACAGGATGGTTGTCCCTATGTCTAGGTTCCAACATGTTGCACTACAAGGCAGAGGCAACATAGCTCAGGGTACAAGGCTGAGCTTTGCGCTTCAACAGTTTTCTATACTCAAAAATCAGTTGCTGGTAGCAGAAGAGGTTCCAACAGCAGGAGATGACTAGACAGGTAGCAAAGATCAACCCACGTCACTTACGGTCAAGAGCAGCAGGAATACTGAATGATAGGAAGGAAATAATAAAGCATATGTAAAACTTCACCCAGAGGATGAGGTTAGTGCCCAGTCCCTCAGTGTTAACCCCATCCGTTGTAAACCAACAGAAAACAGGAACTTCAAATGGCACCCATAACCTTAGTAACACAGTAGTTCCTGGTGTTCAGCCCAAACAACCTACTCACTCAAGTGAGCAGAGACAGGGTTACATCTGGAGCTGTGCTACAGCTTTTACCCTGGAAAGCAATCTGCAGCTAGTACAGTACACTTAAAGCGGAAGTAAACCTATCCATAAAACAGTTTCATTTCCGACACACTCCCATTGGTTTTGTTCTCAACCAAACTGTCAAACCATACAATGACTGGTATCATAACTGATCACACGTGCAGCATCATGGCAGTTGTAGATTAAACAGAGGCAAAGATGGCACCTTCTCTGGCTGAAAACGATAGGGGAGCTTACTTACACTTTAAATCTGGAAAGCACCACAATACAGAGCACAGATTGCCCAGTTCAGCAAGAACTAGATAACGCTGATCCAGATAGAGTTTGATCAGCTCAAGCAGCTTGTACATTGAATCTTGACTGATGAACCAAAAATCAATAGAGAACCTTGCCTGAAAAAAATGGATGGCAAAAAGGTTTTTTCTCACAAGAGCAAAAGATACCCATCTTTCTGGGCATTATTGAAAGACAAAAATGACTCAAAAGCAGTAAGGGCTAGTTTATAAAAGATTAAGCTTGATTTAAAGAGCAAGAATTTAGAAAGCTTTCAGCAAACTACAACAGCATTCTAGGAGATCAAGGTTTTGTCCTATGTCCTTATGGTAAAACACTATTGTGGGCTTATCTATTTTCTGTGTATAAACACGGGCAACATCTGAGAGTGGACTCCCTGACATCGTAAGCGCTGGAGGGGAGCCGAGCTGGACAGTTTACTTAAATTTGCTTACCATGACCACTCAACTTCCGAGGGCCATGGAACTTTGATAAGCAGCTTTCTATATGGGCACTGTGGATCACGCTACATGTGGAGAGTGTGTTTATTAGCAATGGCTCACATTGGATTAGTAGCTTCACAGCAGTTGGGGATTTTCAGATTGGCACTGGATTTCACATATGTGGACTTTTTTTTAATTTTGGATTTACCGTATTTATCAGTGTATACCATGCACGTTTTTAAGAGGGAAGTTTCAGGGGAAAAACAAAAAACAAAAAAAAACCTTACATTTTCAATAAAGAACTTTGAAGCAAAATAATGGTCATAGCCCATCAACGCAGCCTCACCATTGCCCATAAATGCAGTCTGATCGGTACCTATCTGCAGCTTCACCATTGCCCATCAATGCAGCCTGATCAGTGCCCATCAGCGCTGTCTTACCAGTGCATGGGAATTAGGGCCGCTGGATTACACAGAGCAGGGATCTCCCGTTTACTTGGCTGCCCCTGTTATACGAAGTCCGGCCTCCTGGACTGTCTACGATAGACCGCACATGTCCCGGCATTGGACCAGCGTGCTATCATAGGAGCCGGTCCAGAAGGCAGGACTTTGCATAACAGCAGCCACTGAGTAAGCGGGAGATCCCCACTCTGTGTAATCCGGCGGCGCTTGTTGCGCACGCCCCCCGCCCCAGGCAGCCTAATGGAAAAGATTGGCATATAACACACACACACACACACACACTTGTACTCCGTTTTCAGGGGTAAAAAAAAAAAAGTGCGTGTTATACGCCGATAAATACGATATTCATCTTTGTTTCTTTCTCTCCCTCTCTTTGCGGAATTTCTAGAATAGTCTCTCACTACGTATGTCCTCAGCTCGGTCTTGGGTCTTAAATCCTTACTTCCCTTTTCCTAAAAGTAAATAAGGGTTTCCTTTCCCCCCTATCTATGGAGCCAATGTGACTAATGGTTGCTATTGACATATGTCATAGACACTGTAACAACATATGAACTAGCCACCAATGATAAGACCTTCACTATGTAGAATCTCTATAAATGATAGGAAAGGTTAGGGGGATCATGGTATGGATACAGCAAAGAAATATGCCTCATTATGAATTCACCTCCCCTGGACTCAAATGTAACAGACTGAGTATGAACTTTCTTATCTATATATGTTGTGAGAGCAAAGACCAAAACCACATATGCACATTCCCAGAAAACGAAACAGCTATCCGGGCTGGATATAAACCTTGCCCGTCCCTGTTGATGTTAGGGGTTAAGTGAAAGAATGAGGCGTGACAGCATCTCGGAAGAATAAGAGGGAGGGATGTCTGTCAAACGCCAGTACGTCCTGTTGAAGCTACGTAACAATGACGTTGCGAAACGCGTCGATGTAATCAAGATGTGCAGACGCCGACACAGTCATCTCCCGCAGTGATCAGGAGACGGGGATTTGTTTTCAGTGGAAGCCTGAAACCTAAACCGCTACACAGACCGGGAAACAATCTACCGCACAAGCACAATTGCAGTCCGCATCCGTGAAGGAGAGGATCATCACTTGTCAAATGCTTGGAGGATACAGCATATCACGGCCAGCACTGATAACATAGAAGTCACGGAGTAGTAGAGCAACTATAGGATGTGAGACACAGCTGTGATTCTCAGAGAGGTGGTAATGTAACCCCTTCAGCTCCTATAAGTAGTGATTATCAAAAATCTTTGACAATTTGAAGTGGCATGACATTGATAAATGTGGACAGCAATTTATAATACAGTGCTATTTAACCTTCTATAGGCCACCAATATACCTCCTACACACCTATAGTTCCGGGAGTTATCTGGCCACTCTGAGATGCCCTGTGATTTGTTCCGGGCACCAATAGCATATATCCTATTGTGCGGCTTTCATATTCCCCTTAACTCCATTAAAGACTCTCTGCTATATACAGCCATCTCACTATCTACAGGAATGGACTCTTGGTAAAATTTACAAACTATGCATGCGCATGCTACATACATTATGAGTCCCCCTGAGATATACAGCTATCCAGATGGTAATTAGTGAGGCTTTTTGAGGTAGTTCACTACTTGGTTGAACCCACTCCACTTTCCCCATCTCCCCGGGGGACCACGCATGCATAAGGTTCTCTTGTTATTCTCTGAACATTATTTCCATTTTTTGACTGGGCGATTAGCCACAGGGACCTTATGCATCTGTGGGATTTTAGGCGCCTGCACTTTATATGTTTTTTTCTATATGTTTAATGTATGTTAGTGTTTCATGTTTGTGTGTTGTGGGTTGATGGGCGTGCCCTGTGCTGCTTGTACTGGACAGGCCCATTTTTTGCGTCCGGTGGATCAGCTTTATACATATGACATATTTTCAATGGTATAGCCTTTGTATTTTTTAGTTTTTTGAAATAAACTTTTTTTATATTTTTACATACATCATTCTCTCCCTTATTGCCCACCATATCCATAGTAACCACTTTTTTGGACCAAGGGAGATCACTCTCTTGTGTTGCTCCCTGGTTCTTTTCCCTAATAATATGTTTGTTCCAGGTTACGGATACGGCCTCAAACTTTGAGGAGAGGCACTAGGGGGAAAAAATTATGACTTTGTGATTTATTAAAAGGCAGGTATCTATAGGGTGGTCCCCCCTTTTTTTCTTTCTAGCCGATAAATACGTATTTGACAGAGAAAAGGGAAATCTTGCCCTTGAAGCCATAAGACTGAATGATGAGCTGGTGAATGCACCTACTGATAGTGGAACGAGAATCAGGCTGTCCCTTACAGGGACCTGCAGGAACGACAGACGGAATGTTTAAAGGAAGTGATAAACAGAAGGGTCTTCCACAACTAAACAAATAAAGGAAATAATCTTAGTGCGTTTAAAAGCAGGACAGAGCGATGGCAAGACAGGGTTCTGGTTAAGGTAAAGCTAATAGGCCCCCGGGCCTTAAGGACTTCTGGGCCCCTTCTCTCCCATTCTGGAAGGGCGTCCATGGATATCCTCCCAGAACCACACCTCCCTCGCACCCTGTGAATGCGGTTGTCCTTTCACGGCAGCCCTTTACCATGTGATCAGCTGTGTACAATCACAGTGGTCTCTGTGTGAGGAAAGGAGCACCGATAACTAGCAAGGCTGACAGTGCATTGTTTACACGGATAATCAGGGCACTGATCATAAGCGTCCTGATTATTAGTGCAGCCTCATCAGCGCACATCAGTGAAGAAAAACTACTTATTTACAAAATTTTATAACCAAGAAAAAATTTTTCTCTTCAAAATTGTCAGCTTTTTGCTTGTTGAGCAAAAAATACAACCCCCTGTGGTGATTAAATACCACCAAAAGCTCTGTAAATTTTCACCTTTTAAAAAAAAAATTTGGGTACAGTGTTGCAGGACCACCCAATGGTCATTTAAAGTGCAATAGCACTGACAGCTGCCTGGGCAGGAAGGGGGTGAAAGTTCCCATTACTAAAGTGGTTAAAACACTTTACAGGTTAGAGCCACAAACTTGCCTCGTAGAAGTGATGGCAACAAGAAAGGCAACCTTAGGAGTAAGGATAGAGGAGCATCCCTAACACATTCAAAGGGTGGTCTTTGAGCCCAGACAGCCAAGTTGAGATCCCATGGAGTCACTGGGAGATGTACAGGAGGAACAAATATGAGCGACATCCAGTACAAAGGCCTTCAATAAGGACACTGCTTAAAGTGCAAGGTGTTATACTTTAACTAGGCTGTCCTTACAGCTTTCTTTTGCCAGTGTCCAATCTCCTGAAGACAGCAGCATAACCCTATGTTTGTAAATATTCATCCTGTTTCTTGCAATATACCATTAAGAAAATAAAGATAAGGTAAACAAAACATGCAAGTAAGCATTTAAAATATTTGATTTTTTGTGTTTTTTTTTTTTTTTTTTTAACATGCAGTTTTTGAAGATGGTGACAGGGTCTCTAGGTATACATTAATTTGATTTTTAGCAATTGACATAGATTATGAGCCTATGCACTGCAGGAGGGTTGTGTAGAGCCATGGGTGTTCCATGCCTGCTAGTGCAGGTATGGCAGCACCACCACTTATGTTGTGATGTCAAAGAGTTAAGTGTTGAGGTATATGTCAACATATAACCATGGAACATTAAACATAACTCACATTTTATTATACTCCATAAAATATACAGGAATTTCAATGTACTTTAAAAGAGTGCAGGTAAATACAGTATTCAAGCAGTCACCATTTTCTATTTACATGCTGATATTGTCTTAAAAAAAAAAAATCACAAAAAGTTTCAAATAGATCAGAAATACTGTCTTGTATTCACACTCTTCACTAGTCGACCATTTACAATTTAAAAGGTTTCAGTTTAACAATACCAAAAATATTAAATGATAGAACGGATTGTATTTTTATTTCAAACAAAAAAAATAAAAACAAAAATAAATAAATAAAAACACGTGTTCAACTGGAGGAATATTTTTTTGCAAACAAAAAGCCCAAACGCCTCTTTTGTATTAAAGACCAATTACTTCACTTTAAATACTGGTGTGTAGTTTCCCAAATCCTGAAAGCGAACATTACATAAAAGAATTTAGAAAGGCCTTTTGCAATTATTTTCCCCCAAATGTGCAATAAAACCAGTTTCAAAGTTTGGAACATACAAATACCTGTAGAAGTAGGAAAAAAAATGTAGTTTCTCTGCATCCTAAAGTCAAGTATGAAATGGGGTAAAATGAGTTACATGTTCTACAAGTAACCATATTGGTGTCAATGAACCTCAATAGACCGAGTTGAAAAGCTATACCAACCATGTTTAAGATCCCCACTACATATTATTTAGATACATTTTCAATGTTGGGAACTGTCACTTATGAGCGTTGACATGGTTTGAAAACTAATTTGCGAATATATGAAAGTATATTATTTAAAACACAGCGCGGTCACCTTTTAAAATCCTAACCTGAAATAAATACCTGTGTAACAAACGGTTTCATAAATATCAACAGTTAGCCAATATCATTCTATGCAGGATTGCTGCTGTTCACTAAGTAACCATGTAATAGCTGCTTGTCACATATAAACTAGTGAACCAAGTTCAATAAATGAAAGTGACCATTTCCATTAAACAATGGTTGCCCATAGCCATCAAGATTTTGCTTTTCCTTACTTGCTATAGCCAACTGTTCATTTATTAGTCCAGAAAAAAAAAAAAGGAAAAAAAGTGTTGGCTATTTTTGGAAACAAACTATGGTGCCTTATCAGATTTTTTTACACCAACATTGTATGATCAACAAATTGCAATGATGAAAAGCCTTGTATTAAATAAGGACATCTGCATTGTGCCTTAAATTCTTAAGACCTAGCTCACTCCAATTTCGACTTGCAAACATTTGATTTAGACGATAGGTGTACAAAAAGCATTTGTTACATTTTCTGCAAGCTTCAGACAGCACCCTCCTCTCCATTCTAGGATTGCAAAATACTTTAAAGAGGACGTAAGCTTTCTTTCCTGACTTGTGCCTATAGGTAGTGTAAATATCTCCTAAACATGCACCGTTTAGAAGATATTTACATTACATGCAGCCAGTGACATCACTGGCGTAGGCGCTCTGAAAGAACGGACACCCGTGCCATTCCTTCGGAGCCCTGTGCAATGAACGGGGGCTCCTGCTCGCACGGGAGCGACGTCATCATGGCTCCAGCCAATCGCAGAGCCTGCATACCCAGGAGCAAGATGGGTGAAGATGGAAGTGGCTGCGGCGCTGGAAAAGTTTTGTTTTGAAGTGATACTAACACAATATGACTTTACCTTGCAGGAAAAAAAAAGCCAACGGTATACAACCGCTTTAACCACTTCAGCCCGGGAAGAATTTACCCCTTCCTGACCAGGCCATTTTTTGTGATACGGCACTGCGTCGCTTTGACTGACAATTGCGTGGTCGTGCAACGTTGTACCCAATTAAAATTTATGTCTTTTTTTCCCCCCAAAAATAGAGCTTTCTTTTGGTGGTATTTGATCACCTCTGCGGTTCTTATTATTTGCGCTATAAACAAAAAAAGCGTAAAAAAACACAATATTTTGTACTTTTTGCTATAATAAATATCCCCCCCCCCCCCAAAAAAAAAGTCTTTGTTTTGTCTTGTTTTTACTAGCAATGGCGGTAATCTGCCACTTGACAATTTTTTGGGACCAGTGACATTTATACAGTGATCAGAGCTAAAAGATAGCCACTGATTACTGTCTGTCAGTGGCAGGGAAAGGGTTAACACTGGGGGGCGATCAAGGGGTTAAATGTGTTCCCTAGATGTGTTTAAACTGTGGGGGGAATGTGGCTGACAAGAGGAGAGAGATCGTTGTTCCTACTTAGAAGGAACACATGATCTCTCTCCTCTCCCCTGACAGAACCAGGATTTGTGTGTTTACACACACAGATCCTGGTTCTCGCTCTGTCACGAGCGATCGTGGGTGCCCGGCAGTCATCGCGCCCGCCGGGCACACGCTGCGGGCACGCGCCTGCTACAGCATCTTAAAGAGCCAACGTACAGCTACGAAGGCTCGCGCACGGGAGCCATCCTGCCGCAGTATAACTGCGGCGGCTGGTCGGGAAGGGGTTAGAGTGCTACAGGCATCTTAACTAGCGCTTGGCAGGCATTTTGTAAATCTTCAGGAATCTGTCAAGAATTGAAGCTTGATGAAAGCCAACTAAAAGCTTCTAAATGTCAGAAGGCGGAGCCGGACTTTTGGGTTACTTGAACGCTGTGATCGGCTGTCACACTATTGGAAAGATGCCGATCACAAGTATACATAGAGAGCCAGTAACTGTGCGGTGCAGCGCACTCAGCACAGGAGGAAAAAAAAAAAGAAAAAAAAGAAAAAGGGTTTACATAGGGCCACATATATGCGGCCTCTGCATTAAAGACCGCCTGCTGAGAGGCTGCATATATGCATACAATTGGCAGGAAGAGGTTAAAGCTCCATGAGTATGGCAGTCTCCATACTTCCTCAGTATAGGTTTCCTTTAAAACACAGAGGTAGTAGAGATGAGTGTACATTTATCAGTACCGTATTATGTAGACTTGGCACCTAATGGAGGGCTCAAAATATGAGAGATGCAGGTAAAGAATTAAAAAAGGTAGCTTGCTAGAGGTGCAGGGTGTACTGTCACTAATGTACACTGCATTCTCAACAAATAGAATCAATGATATCTGTTGGTTATCCTTTCTCACTCGTCTCAAGAAGACGAAAGCACAGGGACGTAGGTGAAGCTATATTTGCCATGCAATTGTACTAGAAGAAAAGCTGGCGTCAGCACTATGCACACCAAGCTCAATGCGTACACACTCTTTACTCCAGAGAAATTGAATGTCCACCAAAAAAAAAAATAGCTTGATTGTTACAGTCAGTCATGTCCAGGCTGAGGAGAATTGTACCACCTTAATTTTGCTGTATTGGTTTTAAGTTACCCCGAAAAACTGTGTACAAGAAACACGTCTAAAAAGCTTAAAATCACTCTTTACACACCCCCCCCCGCCCCCATCACAAAAAAAAAAAAAAGCTGGTGCACTCTGCTCTTCAGTCTAACATGTACAAGAGAAGGCTCTTAGAAAACAAGGCTTACATGGGAAGTTTTAATTTCATGCTACTGAGCAACTGCAACCAATAACTTAATTGCAGTGTTTGCCAGGAAAAGATGATCTTTGTGTGGTTGAGCCCTCAATCAATTATGAAAGAAGGTATCGGATGCTCTTTTCAAGTTCAAATGAAATTAGTAGTGCAGTTATTTTAAAAAGATTAGTACAGTAGATCTGTACACTTATCTTTAAAATCCAGAATCTCCATCTGGTATTCATCCTTAAAGAAGGCCTAAATACACTTTTTTTTTTTTTTTTAAAGTTTCTTTTAGTTTGCCACTTGCCTTTCAGAGCATTGTCAATGCTATTCCTCGGGATGTCTGCTGACATAAATAAGCCTTTAATTAGGAAGAATAATGAGCACTTACAAAAAGCCTGTACAAGCCAGAGAAATGGTCTTCTGGAAAGCAGATCACCACATTCAAAGATCAAAGAATCTGTTACAAAGCAAATTACCTGTAGGAAAGCCTCAGAAGGAAATGCAATCAGACTCCTGGGCCTCATACTAGCGCCAGAAATTTTTTAGCCAAGTCTATCCAGTTATCAGAGAATGGCACCTTCCACACAGGTGTCTTACTTTTGGACAGATTCCTACTAAGGACTGGGTAGGGCTTACCTTACAAACAGGTGGTTTTAGATCATAATTTAGGTAAATAAAATGCTGGCTTGTTCTGATTAACATTTGTCCATATGATCTAAAAATTCCTTTATTTTAAAAATCAATCAAATTTCAAATAGAAATAGCTTTATTACAACAAAATATACATTTTAATTAAACTGGTCATTTTATAAAATGTCATACAGAAAGGATATCGAAATATATATACACCAAACAATTGCCTTTAAAGCAGGTAGCCAGTTAGTGTTAGGCTGTTCAAAGTTATTAGCAATCAGCCAGGGCACAATCATGCTACAGTGACAGACCTTTATGGAAAAAAAGCTACCGTTCTATTTGACACAAACATAAGCAAACTGAAAAATATACATGCTTTGCCGTGATAAAGCTATTTTTTAAAAGGGTTTTCCATTACAAAATGATAGCTAGCAAATACTTTGGGTAAGTAAGCCAACATGTGCCCCATAGGAATTAACAAGATTTTTCCTAGTTCATAAACTCTTAATATAAGGAATCTGTACATACTTACACAAGTAATCTTTCCTGTGCAGACCTCTCAGGGTTAGCACCGTATTAAACCTGTACAGAGAATACACTGCCAAACCCAACAATGTTTTTGTAGAACATTGCTACAGCCAGACTGCTTATTTTCAATGAAAATAGATCACCTCTAAGACTGAGAATATAATATATATATATATTTCCACTAATATGCTGTATCTGATAGGCCAGGTTGCAGTAACAAGTTTTACCTAAAGGTGGTGCTGCAGAACATGGCCGAGATTGTGTTCTTAGGCTCCAGTCAAACTTGTACGACTCCAAAGTTGCGCCGACTTTGAAGTTCAACTTGAATGCGACTTTGGCTTTGACCAGTGATAAATGGACATCTGTTGCATTGTACAAGATTCAGGTACGACTTTCATGCAACCTTTGAGGGTTAAAATTGAAATCTATGACCCTTAAGTTGCATGAAAGTCGGACCAAACTAGTGCATGAACTACTTTGAAGTTGCTACAACTTTAAAGTGTTCCTAAACCCACAACAGTAAAATCTGTCTGTATATGCAGCATAGCATGCTTGTTATACTCACGGTGGAACTTAAGGGGTTAATCCTCTGTATTGTGTAAAAAGGCTCTTTGATCCTGTTTGCAGAGATTCTCCCTTTCCTGCAGGGTCTCTTGGCAAGGCCAGATAAGACACAGTCAAAGTAGTAAAGCTGCACTTGCTCAGTTTGGTCTCTATTGCTGGAGAGAACATTTCCTTGTTGAGCTGATCTTTTCAGGTCACATGGTATGACATCACACATTTGGGTGTGCATACAGATCCTAAATGACAGCCCAGTCCCCCCCCCCGCCCCCCCTCCTCGCCCAGTAACAAAAAAAAAAACAAAAAACACCACAGTGGGTGGGATGTCACATCTTATTTCATGGATAATCTGCCTCCCATAACATGAGGACACAGGCTATAGTGGAAATCTCCTCCTACCTGAACACTCAGCAGAACTATTTTCATATTACTAGGTTTAGTAACACTTTAAGTCGCATATATATTGAATGGTTATCATTGGAAAACATGGGGAATAACTTGGTTGACTTGTCATGCAAGTCAGTCGCATTACAAGTGTGAATGGAGCCTTAGTCTAGATCAGCCTCTCAACCTTTTTACGCCTAAAGAACCCCTTAAATAATTTTCAGATTCTCAGGGAACCCCTGCTAAAAAAGATAATACCTACAGAACAGGGTACATTAGCATGATCAATCATTTGAAGAATGTTTTAAATAAAAGAATAATCACTGTGGCGTTGCTAGCATATCTGACATAGCACAGATCATTTTTTTAACCAACCCTCTACAAAATTATTTTCAGTAATATTCTTGAAATAAATAATTGCAAAACAGAAAAGCCTTAGCCTGGCTACCAGTGTAAGAGTCCTTACACTGGTAGCCAGAGGAAAATTGCCTCCTTGCATTGGTGCCCAGTGTAGGTGGGAGATTAACCCACCTTTGCTCATTGCTTAAGGAACCTCTGGCAACCTCCGGAGGAACCCTGGTTGAGAAACACTGGTCTACATAATGAAGGGTTAGAAACAGCATTTTTTTCCCCCCTTGGAAGCGTCTTTAAATGACAAGAGCGTTGAAGTGCATCAATCACCAATATGCACTGAAGACATCTGTGGTCTGAGTTAGAATTAAATCCATTCGTTAAAACCAGGCCATGTATGTGATATTCCCTGCATTAAAAAACCCATGGCCAAAATATAAAACACATTTTCTCTGTGCACGAAAGTACAGTTTTATATTCAAATGATATTTTAATACATGCCAAGACACAGGTTGTTCTGTCCCTTGTGTTCTTTAATAGGGGGTAGAGCACTACTGGCACAAGAAAGAAAAAAAAAACTACCATCGATTGATTCCCAATACAGTATTAGGTAGCATAACAACTTGTTGCTAACAAGCAATAATGAAACAGAGTCTAAGTTTTTTCTTTATTATTCCTGCATGGTCGCCGGAAGAAAAAATATCAAAGAAAAAAATTGACATTTTCGGTATTAACTGAAACAAGACTTAGAACTGCAGATACTAGATTAACGGCTTCCAGTCAATTCAAACCACTTTAAAAAAAAACAAAAAACTATTATTTGGTCCCTTGGCAAACGGATGTACACACAATGCCAGATGTACCAAATTAATTTATTGCCATCAAAATTTTTTTTTTTTCAATTTATACAACGTTCACTATAGTGTTTTCTGTACAATGGTTGAAGTCGCCCACTGTCTGGACTGCTAGGCCCCGCCATATAAAAGATTCTTTCCACAAGGACAATAAAATATTAAATAAAACAGTAATGACTGCTTAAAGGGCCTCAACCATCCCAGGATATGTGTTGTCTGGGAACAGTTCTCATCACAGGATCCAAACCTCAAGAAGACATTAACAGGGGTGTAGAAAGGTTTGTTATCCAACAAAAAGTGGTCAGATTAAAATAACGGTAAAGTCAAATCATCAGTGTTTGCTTTAAAAGGGCAAGTAACAAAAAACCCCACTTTTTCTTATAAACTTGATAAGTTAACCTATATTTGTGGCCACCTTGGCAGCACAGAGATGAGAACTCTTTCTGGTTGCACAATGCAAATTTATTTAAAATCTGGGTTCCAGTGAAACCCTCAGTAGGTCTCTGAGTCTGAGTCATTGAGCTCGTCTTCTTCTGTGTATGGATAGCCATCTTCCCTGCCGATATTGTTGAAGCTGCAATATGAACTGTGCTCACTTCTCATGAGGGGCAATGAGTCAAAAGTGACAGTCTTTGAGGGATTGGTGTAGTGGTTTAAAGTCAGAGATGGCATTGTGTTACATGATGAGACCGGCATCATGGTGGCTAAAATGAGAGCCAGACAGTCAGCAACATCCTTATTGGGAGCACATGCCAATGCTGGTGTGTAGCCTGCAGTCAGAGAAGGTAAGAAGAAAGAAAACATAAGCAAGTGATCACCGATTTGTTATCGACACATAACCTAAAGAGCTCCTATGGTTAAATAAGATTCACAACTACCCTCTCTGCTCTTGTTACCTACCAGAAACTATAGAGTATTTACCCTCATTGCAGAAACCACTGCCCTAGTAATCCATGTTGGTTGGTCATATGGCCACAGTACTTACAGCCAGCCATGTCAAAAAGATTGGTTAAGTGAACAGTTCTGTCTGAACTCTGACTATTCCCATTGATGAACATAATGGGTAAGGTCTTCAAAACTGTTCACATGACTAGCTGCTGTGGGATCCCAGAGCTACAGATTCGACAGGAAATGTCCATATTTTGAAAAGTAGTGTGGGCAGAGCAGTAAGATAACTGAATTTTTGTACTTACTATAAGATCCATTTTTTGGAGTTCATTGAGGGACATATGATTCAGAGACAATTGGGTTATACTGCCACCTACAAAATGATTTGGACACTGGCAAAAAAAAACAAAAAACAAAAGCAGGAACCAGATTACACCTTCCACTGCTAGCATGCTTCAGTTTTATAGAAATTCAAAACTAGGAGCAAGATCTGGGACTTTTGTCCTTAAATCAACTCTAATGCCCCGTACACATGATCGGATTTTCCGACAACAAATGTTGGATGTGAGCTTGTACTGTGGCACTATGCCATTTGGTGGCCACAAATACGCTGCATTTGGGGTGCCAATAACAATTAGCTGTCACCCACATGCTTTTGCAAGGGCAGCATTCTCAACTGCAATGCGGTGAGCATTGCAGTGTGAACCAGCCCTGAACCACTATTACCTAGTGCAGTTGTCGGATTTTCCAACATCAAATGTTGGATGTGAGCTTGTTGGTGGAAAGTCCGACCGTGTGTATGCTCCATCGAACATTTGTTGTCAGACTTTCCGCCGACAAATGTTGGCTGGCAGATTCTCAAATTTTCTGCCAACAAATGTTTGTTGTACTTTCCGATCATGTGTACACAACTCCGTCGGACAAAATTCCACGCATGCTCGGAATCAAGTACGAGCTGGAGATAACTAGCGTTTGTAATGGAGATATCACATACGTCTTGTTGGCCAACATTTGTGTGACCACCATGTGTATGCAAGACAAGTTGGAGCCAACATCCTTCGAACAAAAATCCACGGTTTTGTTTTCAGAAAGTCAGATGGTGTGTACAGGGCATAAGAATAAGACCAAGGTAAAAATCAGTCAAGTCTGGAATATAGACAGAATTTGGCCCACAGAGTTTATTTCTAGGATGAAATTTCTTTGACCTCCACCAAGCAAATTAGGCCTTATATTTTGGAAGATAGACTTTATGAGAAGTTGACTACATGGCCTTTTAGGCTTCAAGTACACGGGACATTTTTATAATCTCTCCTGAACTATTTAACTTAACAGATAGTAACCCACGTTTAAAAGTCCGTTTTGCTGCGTTTAGGAAAAAAAAACAAAAAAAAAATTTTTTTTTTCTCAAAATAGCCAAAAATGAAAAAAAAAAAGCCTGTAAACGAAATGCGGCTGAACGCGAGTTACCGAGTTTAGAAGCGTTTGGTGCTTGAAATGCCTCTAAACACAGCTTCTGAACCCATTTTTTGCATTCCAAAAAAAGCCTCTAAACTCAACTGCCTAGAAATGACTAAACGACCCTGTCTACATGTACTAAGATAACAGAGGAGAGTACAGGAGCAGTTGAAAAAAAATCCTAACTGCTCCTAAACATCCATTTAGCAGCAGCAGTGTACATGAGGCTTAAGAGATGACTGAATCCAAAAGGCCTGCCCATCAGGACCGTGGCTTCAATAGCCATGCCAATAAAACTAGTGACTGAGAAGCAGCATGGAACACTGACCTATGGACACAGAAGGTCCAGATGATCCAGAGGAGTATAAAGAGCATCTGCAAGAAGTCTGCATATGTCTGAGTACTATGTCCTCCTGGGCCAATATAGTGGGATAATGACTACTGAAATGCTCTCCATGTTAATCCTGTGAAGAAGGTGAGGGACAATCTGGAAGGGCAACAGGTGTATCACCAAGGCATCCAATGCAAAGACCTGAGGGACCTAGCGACAAACCTATCAACTGTATTGTTTAATTGGATGCCTGTAGAACCACGTCCAACATCCCTCATCTTTGGTAAAGGGCTTGAAAAACATTCAGAAGGACAGCTCATACTAGAAGCAGATGACTAAGAAAGTCCATCTGCCAATTTAGCAAGCCTGGAATGTTAACAATGGATAGGGCCAAAACATGAAGTTCTGCCCAGAAGAGGATCAAGTATGTTTCCTTAAGAGGCTTCTAGTGTGTCCTTGATTGATGTAGGCCCACAGCCTGAACATTGTCAGGTGTCCTTGCAATAGAGGCATTCAGAAGTTCAAAAGACAACTAGATCAACATCCAGAATACTGATAGGGAGGAAAGCTTTCTACTAAGACCAAATCCACTGTCCTGAGAGGACAAAGAAAAAAAGGGAAAAAATTGACCAGTAAAAACTTAAGGAAAAAGAGGTCCAACCTCCTGCAACACTAGCATTAAACTAGGGCATGTTGGGATGGAGAGGGGTTATACCAGCTGGTCAATGTTTTTGTCAGTGTCCAAATCCTTCTGTAGACAGCAGTATAACCCAATTGCCTCTAAATCCAGTGTTTTGAAGAAATTCTTTATTCAACAATGGTCCAAAAGACACTTGAAATGAGAGCTTCTAATAATTTCATCAGACCCCCAAGTTATCACTTTTTCTTCTTCTATTAACCTGTTCAGGATTCTGCAGGCACACTAATCTGGCCCACAGGGAACCACAAAACAGCTGCTGAAATATTTTCTGGCCAGATCCAAAGTCTTCTGAGCAGGTCAAATCCTATTCATTGCTTTGGAGAGATTGTTGGGTCACATATATGGGATTTTGTCTGCGCGTTCACAGAACACTTTGGAACCGATCAGTACCTAAGCTGACCAAGTGTGTCAATTCATATTGTTTGCAGCCAGACTTTGGCACATTGGAATTTCCTCTTTAGGACTGGTTCACACCTATGCATTTTAAGCGCTTTTTGCAGATTTGTACTACAGAACGTGTTCCATAGGAAACCATGTTAAATGGACTGTAGTGCAAATCTGCAAAATGCAAGAAGCACTAAAAATGCATAGGTGTGAACCAGGCCTTAGTGCTGCTTTCTTTGCACCTCTAAGAATACATCTCACAGTCATGGTGCTATTACAGTAATAAAAGGGACTATAGAAAAATAAACAAAAGCTTCAGGGCCAGGTCACCATGGAACGCATGTGTTCCGATGCATTCTGTTTTTGGCAGCACTTAATTTTAATGGGCTGGCAATCACACCGGAAAGTCCGCAAAAAGTAGTGCATGTACGATTTTGAAAAAAACACCACACCAAACTGCAAGGTACTGTGGCACCATGCGATCTGGTGGCCACAAATACGCTGCATTTGGGGTGCCAATAACAATAAGCTGTCACCCACATGCTTTTGCAAGGGCAGCGTGCTCACCTGCAATGCGGGAAACACGCATGAAATGTGTCGCTCATACGGCATTTTGGTGTGAACCAGCCCTAAACCACTATTACCTAGTGCAGCATGTAGGTCACAGAGTACTGGGTTATTCTAAAGTCACTCAATTTAACAGATATATGAGAAAAATTATTTTATTTCATCTGGACAATAAAGTGTTTATAGGCAATGCATACTTACACCAGTACATGGTTGAAGGAAAGAAACTTACCATTTTCATCTACAGCTAATACACTTGCTCCTTTGCCTAAGAGTTCCTGGACTACAACCGTTAACCCATTCCTAGCAGCCACATGGAGAGGTCTACAAATAAATGTAAGATAGTAACAAATATCACTAGACTGCAGTGTTTATTGTATGCCAATCCTTTGTCTACAATCTTTACATTAACCTTCCGCTACAAGCAGCTTCGCGCATTCTGACAGTGGTTGCCATGTCAGCTATGATGTGATTACACGGCTGTTTTCTAAACAAATTAACTTTTTTTCTTCTAGGTGCACTTAAATGTATACCTAGAAGAAAAACGTTTTAATGAGCACAGAACAGTTTAAGTAAAACATACAAATAAAAACTGTATATAAAACTGTAAAAAATTAGGCCTGGACATTTGGTCATTACCTCTGCTCACAAAAGGTGTAAAGATATTCATAACATTTCATAGAACTTAGGCAGTTCTACGGCTAAAAATGCAAAACCAGTTTTTGAAAAAAATTATTCAGTTTTAGGCAAGCATTAGATCAGTTCAGTGGGGGCCTGATCCAAGCCAACCATGAAGCACAACACTGATCTACTGACTGTGGTTATTACAAACTGCTCCTGTAATGCTACAGAGTACATATATAAAAACAACTGCATTGTCCAACAAACAGGTGCTACAGCCCACAGTTAATACTTTACTGAGCAAGTGCACTGAGCCATAAGGGTAAATACATTTTTTTGTACACGGAGCATTTCATGACTACATAGAAGCCCACAGACGTTCAAAGAGAAACTGGTTCTCTAAAATAAAGAAAAGCCTAATGGATTCTGTAGGACTACAGATTGGATTTGAAAGTTTTTCTATTTAGAAATCGCATCATTTTGCTTGCTTCCACAGTTCTGTTACAGTCTATGTCACAGGACTTTGCTAAGACCTCAAATAGCAACCAGCTATTTGTTTTGTAAGTTTTGGTAAGACAGCGCCATCTGCTGCTGTACCAGTTCACCACTTACGTCTGCAAAGCTGAATTTGTTGCATTGATGAGGTTTCGGTCAGTAATTTGCTCTAGTATTAACAAGGCACTGGTTTCATGACCCTATGAAGCAAAAAAAAAATAAAATAAATAAAACTCTAGTAAAACATACTACGACATAGAAAAAACTAAGTAACACAAACATGTATCACCAAAAACGAAAATAATGTGGCACTACTAGAATCCCAGCACCCCGCATGTTTTAAAGCAACGTTGGCATTTCCCATCACAGTTCTGCCACATTATGGCATATATTAAAAAATATTTTCAATTGAATAATATCAAAGTATTAAATATATCAGAGAGAGTGTTTTTGCACAGACTGCTATCTGGTTCCTATGATTGCTCAAGTGGTTCCTGACACAGAACACATGGCTGAGAACGAACCCATCAAGAGAACCCAGTAATACAAACATTATTGGTATTTTTCAAGGAATGCAATGAGTGCTATTTGACTTGCAGGAAGGAGTAAAAAAAGATGGTACATAAAACTAAACAAGGCAGAGGAATTGAGGCAAATACTGCTTAGAGACGTACCTTACTGCATGCCAAATGTAGTGCAGTATTTTTATTGTTATCTTGCAATGTGAGATCAGCTTTTGCACTGCTAACTAACACCTCTGAAAAAGAAAATGACAACAAAAGAACAGAATGTCATTTTAATGTAATTGACAAAGATAAAACACAAGTTATTAATGAGAATTATACACAACCATGTAAATATGGGAAATATTAGGAGTCTGTGCTGATTGACATTTGTTTGCTTTAAAACTGCTACACTCCCCATTCAAGTCGATGGATATCAAAGCTCGAAGTAGGTCAAATGTACTTGTCAATGATTTCTGAATGGGTCTCAAACGGATGTTGACAGCACCCTGCATTTGCCCAACAACAGAAACCCAAATCCATCTGACACAGACCCTTATCTTACAGAAGTGGTAAAAACCTGCATGACTAAACACTAAGAAGTTAAGTTCTCCAATAAAGAAACCAAGCAAGAACAAATGCCCTGGTGATGAAGGAGCAAAAGAAATCCTATCAATGCAAAAATGCGATAAGTTAGACACGGTTTTCAGAACTCACAAACCTTAATCTAACCTGTCCACAGGTTTCACCCTGAGGCAGAAGCAAAATATTCAAAGCATTAAGTAACATTTCCACTTTCTTGACATCTACTCACAGCCTATTTGCTTTCTTATAGAAGGATTTGTGTAACTGTAAAGTTGTCCAATGACTTCTACACGCGAGTGCCTCTACAACCCTCTCGCCATGTGTCCCAAGATCACTCTGGCCCCCTGGATGCCCAGGACCATATAGGTGGGTGTCAAGAGATAGAGCATCAGGAGCTGAGCGACTAAAAAAAAAAAAAAATCTAACAAATGAACTTGGAAGCAACCAGCTCCGTTTACTTCCTAGTTCAGAGCTGTAAATCTCCAGCTTCCCTGACTGGGGAGGAGACTCATTGAGCACAATATGTGCCCCCTAAGCTTCAAGAGTGCAGAGGTTGATGAAAGAAAAAAAAAAAAAAATATACCCCACATAAATGCACACGCACGCACACACGCACACACACACAAATGGATGCTTATGAAAAATACAACTGAGTCACCTATATTTGGTCTGGAGAGAGAGCAATAATTCCAGGACCACCATTTACTGTTAATTTTTCATTTACGAGGGAAGGTCTGGATTCCCGGGGTCATGGAGCGGAGGAGAGGTGCCCTAGACTGCACCTAGTCAGGAAGGTGGTCCAGGGTAGATAAACTAAAAAGAAAATTTTCAGGTTCACCAAAAAAAAAAAAATATGGAGATAAGCAGCTAAGGGTAAGAAAGATGGAGGGGGCCAGCACAAGAGACAAGGCACAAGCTTATGTCCCCCATCCAGAACTGCAGCAGAGCATTTCCAGTTTGAATGTGGAAATGCAAACACTAACCAGTACAGCAGAAGGACTTTGTTCTAAAATGTTTTTTGGTGATGTGTTTCTTGTTAATGTCAGAGGAGGTGCCCATTTCTCTTGTGCTGTCCTGGAAGACGATTTGGTAAATATAGGTTTACTTAACATGCCATTATTCTACAGGGTATCTTATCCAAAAAACAGGATTTTTGGTTTCTCTGTAATTTTCTTGGAGTACATCACAAGACACAGGGCATCTTCATATTCATAGTAAAAAAAAAAAAATTAAGGCAGGAAATCCCCTTCATCTCGGCAATATGTGAAAAGTGACAAAATCCTCATCAGTTCCGACTAACACATTTCTTTCCAATGACAAAGATTCTCACACAGTGGTGAATAGCAGTCTGCCTTACCTACTGCATTTGTTTGTCCATTTTCAGCAGCCATCATCAGAGGCGTCTTTCCAGAAGAATCCACTGCATTTACCTGGGCATTATGGCTGAGCAAAAGCTGCAAACATTCAACATGGTCTGTAAAAGCTGCAGCATGAAGGGGCGTCCTGTAAACGAACACAAGTGTAAATAAAAAAATAAAAAAGTATTAAGGCTCCTACTGACATTTCTAAACATGTTACAGCACATGTAGACAGCTTAGAATGTGTATGTTTTGTAGACTGAGGGCATGACCAGTTGTGACAGAACACACTAGGTTAAGGTTACCAGATTTTCAAAATAAAATCCAAGGACACCGTTCTGACCACATTCACTTTTTTTTTTAACCACACCCATAAAAATGCACCCCTTTTAGCCACTCACACTATCAACCCTTCATTTTTAACATGCCCCGAAACAATTGGTCACAGACTTTTGGATCAATAGGTAGACATTCAAGGCATATTGTGAAAACATCCTGGGCACCTTGTATAGAGAAAGCAGGTGATGCCACATTGTGCTGAACTGTGGGTGTGGCCAAAGGGGGGTAACAGTGGGGGGGGGGGGGGCTTAAAGAGGCATGGTTAAATAAAAAACTTGAGGCTACTCTCCTTCAAATTAAGAGTGCATAACAAAGTGCAGGGCTCAGGAATAGGCAACATATGGAGTGCAGTGGTTCTGGCTTCTGTCGAAGGGGTATGACCGAAAAAGGTCTGCTGACCGGCTCCCGATCAGCACGCTCAGCTAATGGCTAAAAGCGCTGACCGGAGTGTTCTGGCGGGGGGCCTATCCCTGTCGGAACACAAAAAGACAGCAGGGGAGATCGCTGTACTAACATCGGATTGTTAGTACAGCGGCTCACACCTGAGCTGTCAGGGTTTTTTCTGCTTAGCGTGCTGGGTTGAACGGAAAAAAAACCTAGAAGTGTGTACTAGGCTTAGGGTTGATGTCCCTGCAGGAGAAAGAGGTGCGCTTTACTTTGGCTGACCTGCATTCACTGTTTCCAGGTACACCACCAGGAATCATTGTTTTCCAGGGGCAGACCTCGCAAAACAGAGTTGAATAGTAACCTTACTCCATTATTAAACCTTTATTTTAGGACAACACTGATATCAATGCAGAGTAGCAAGACAGATTTGCAAAAACTGCAGCAAAGAATTGATGCAGTTGCACATAAGCAACCAGATTCACCGATTTATTTATAATATTAAAGCTTACCAGTTGTTCGATGTGGATGCTGCATGGTGATCATGCCAGTAACAGTACACTTACTCTACTAGAGCTATGAAGAAGCAGTATTGTAACACTAGGGCAGGACTACAGAATACCTACTCCTTAAGGCCCCTTTCACACAGACGGATAGAATTGTGCTTTTAGCTGCGTTTTCTACTGCAGCTAAATGCACAATGCTTTCCTATGGCCCCATTCACACACTGCGTTTAGCTGCATTTTTCATTACATGCAGTTTGGTGCAGATAGAAAAAATTGAATTGACTGCGTCTAGGAGCGATTTAGCGAAGCTATCCGCACATAACCGCAGGTAATCGCAATGTACTGTGTCAGCTGTGGATAGCAGCGCCGAGCTGGCTCGCTCATCAGGAAAGGAAAAATGTTTTTTTCTTTCCCAATGAGCGACAAGCACGGGGATCCGACTTGGATCCCCGCCAATGCCAGGCACTGTTTAGTATGAATCTTGAGGGGGAACTCCACGCCAAATTTTAAATAAAAAAACGGCATGGGTTCCCCTCCAAGAGCATACCAGGCCCATACCAAAATCCATACTAGACCCTTATCCGAGCACGCAGCCCGGTCGGTCAGGAAAGAGGGTGGGGACGAGCGAGTGCCCCCCCCTCCTGAACCGTACCAGGCTGCATGCCCTCAACATGGGGGGGGGGTTGGTGCTTTAGGGCAAGGGGGGCGCCCTGCAGGCCCCCACCCCAAAGCACCTCGTCCCCATGTTGATGAGGGCAAGGGCCTCTTCCCGACAACCCTGGTCGTTGGTTGTCGGGGTCTGCGGGCGGGGGGCTTATCGGAATCCGGGAGCCCCCTTAAATAAGGGGCCCCCCCCCACCCTATGTGAATGAGTATGGGGTACATCGGTCTGCAATGACTTATATAGGCATGGGGCGTGGCCAAGTGACCCCGCCACTTATGTAATCACAGTCCCATCATGCCCCGGGACTGTGACATCATTATGGGGGCGATGTCACCAGGTGACCCTGCCCCTTATGTCGTCACAGTCCCATTATGCCCTGGGACTGTGATGTCATAAGGGGGCGGGGTCACGCCCCATGTCTATATAATTCGTTGCGGACCTCGCTCACGGCATTACAGCGAGAGGGAGCATCGTGTCAACATCTCAGGAAGAGAAGAGGGAAGAAGACGTCTCAGAAGACCAGGCTTCTCTGCTAGCAAAAGAGCAGAAGATAGCGGAGGAGCCTGGCAGAAGGAAGAAGGCACCGGAGAACAACCAGAGAGCGCGGAGACGACACCGGAGAGAGGGAGAAGAGGCCTGAGAGACCCCCAAAGTCGGAAGAAAATCCCCGGAGCTGCCTAATAAATCACTTTAAAAACCTGTCTACTGTGTTTTTTTTTGTTGACACTTTTTACCCCCGTGAATGGGTAGGGGTACGACCCCATACTCATTCACATAGGGTGGGGGGCGGAATCTGGGGGCCGCCTTATTAAAAGGGGCTCCCGGATTCCAATAAGCCCCCGCCCGCAGACCCCGACAATCAACGGCCAGGGTTGTCAGGAAGAGGCCCTTGTCCTCATCAACATGGGGACGAGGCGTTTTGGGTTGCCCCAAAGCACCAACCCCCCCATGTTGAGGGCATGCGACCTGGTACGGTTCGGTCGGGGGGGGGGGCTCACTCGCCACCCCCTTTCCTGACCGACCGGGCTGCGTGCTTGGATAAGGGTCTAGTATGGATTTTGAGGGGGACCCCCACACAGTTTTCGGCTTAGGGGTTCCCCTTAAAATCCATACCAAACCGAAGGGCCTGGTATGACCTTGGAGGGGAACCCATGCAAGTTTTTTTATTTAAAATTTGGCGTGGAGTTCCCCCTCAAGATTCATACCAAACAGTGCCTGGCATTGGCGCAATACGGGTCGGTACCCTGTCGGGTTGCTATAAAAATGGCAAACCACAGCTAAACGCAGCCGCAGCTAATCGCACTGTACAAATGCAGCTGATCGCAGTGCCTGGAGTCTTGAATTTCACAGAAAAAAAAAACATGCTTTTAACTGCGGCAGAATACCTGTCCGTGTGAAAGGTGCCCAAAACATAGGAGATGTTCTATAGTCCACAGAAGAAAAAAAAAAAAAAAAAACTGAGAACACTACCGTGACAATGGCACAGACAGCAGAAAGTCATCAGCTCACTGAATTTCTGGCAAAACAGGTATTTGTTTATTTTTACTGTTCTAGAAACAGATAAATATACCTTTAAAAATGTTTGTGTTAACAGACCAAAAGGATGCAGGCGAGAGATGCTCACCGTTAGTGTTAACATTTTAATAGCTGTAGTTTCCGCTAATGGCAATACAAAAAGGTAACTCACAGGCAGCTTTACTATTAAAAGGCAGACTGACAATTGCATTTTGAAACAGATTCTGATGGTTTTACCTTCCTTTTGAGTCCACCGAATTCACAATGCTTGTACCTAAAGTGTCTATGAGCATCTCTGCAGCACCTTCATTGTCATTTATGCTATAGGAAGGACAAGAGAAACATTTTATTGCACGCATACCGGTATTGATCTATACAGTACATACTACCATCCAAGTGTAATTGTCTTACACTGCACAATGCAGGGGACTGAATGAGTTTCCTTCCATTCTTTGAAACACTTCTTGCTCCAACAGCAACTCTACACAGGCATCATGACCTGTTCAAAAGAACAGCAGATGGTAATGACAAGATTTTAGGTAAAGGGAATTAAAACCAAATTTATGTTAGTACTATTTAATATTTTAGAATCCTTGCTGAACACATGAGCCAATAGTTACCTACATTAAAGAGACACTGCCAGTTTATACCATACTATATAGGTGGGCTAAATGAGAACTTACCCATTTGCATCCCTCAAGTGCTCCTAGCTCTGTTTCTCTAACAAAGCAGCACTTTTGGGTATAACGAGACATGAGACAGTGCTTGGACCTGGAAAAGCAGTCTCCATGACCGGACACTGTCAACAAGGGGGATTAGTGAGGTCATCCACCCAGATATGCTTAGACACCATCCAAAAGCAGAGCTTATACAGTGTGGACTCAAGATGGCCACGGCCAAAAACACTACTGGGGTGTTTTTCAAAGCAATTTCTCAGCAAAAAGAATTGAGGCATGGATTGATGTGAGAGTTTGCTTTGAATATTAAAAATGAATTAAACAGTGCCTTGGGTGCATTGTAGTACCTCTTAAATTGCATTTAAAAGTGCTAAATCCTTAAAGAGGAGCTTCAGTCTTGTTTATTAAAACTGAAGCTGCCGAGTTTGAACAAACACTCACCTATCCCAGGATCCTGCTATGTGCTCCCCTGAGCAATCCCTTCCCATAGGCTTCTCTCCCCAGCGCTGGAATTTCAACCGTCGGCACCCGGCTGTGACAGCTTGTGGCTTCACAGCTGGATGCCCGCTGCGCCTCCTGAATGGTCCGGCAGTCTTTTGGGACCTGTGACTTGTCCCAGAAGACTGCAGGGAGGGAGAGGAGAACTTCTAGGTGATCCCAGCGCAAGTGGGAGAGGGTACCCGCTCCCCCACCCCAAAAATATGACATGCCAAATTTGGCAGGGAAGGAGTAATTAAAGCGGAACTTCACTTTTTGGGTGGAGTTCCACTTTAAAAGGACAGCCTTGTGTAAAACTAGCATTTTGTGAAATGTAAGATCCGAGGAGTCAAATACATGTTCACCTGTCATTGTGGTGCCTATTATATAGGCCAGGGCTCAAAATTTCAAGTCCTGAGCTACGAACCAGGCCTCAGATTACTCGCCAGCAGTTGCCCTGCCCAACCCCTACCTTGCCCCTAATTCCACCCCTAAACATGCCCTCAAATTAACTCATGAAATTACACTTAAATGTTTTATGCAGAAGTTATTAAAATAATTAACAACAACTTTAACCGTGCCCAACAATGCAGCCTATCCGTGTCCACCAACGCAGCTTACCTGTGCAGGGGAAGAGAGGAGAGCCGCCGCCAGGATGATCAGAGTGCCGGGAACATAACAGCTTTCATTTCAATAGGTGTGTTCCCCGCCGCGCGCCATCAAATACAGCCCCTCCCCCTTGTCCGGGGAACTTTGATAGACAGATCATCTGTCCCAGGATTGGACGGGTGATCTATTAAAGTGCCCGGACAAAGAGGAGAGGTTGTATGTGACCGCAGGCGGCAGGGAACACAGCTATTGAAAAAAAAGTTGTTAGGTTCCCGGCACTCTGATCATTCTGGCGGCGGCTCTCCTCTCTCTTTCCCTCTGATCGCTGGGAGAACGGCTCCCATAGAACCTGCCTGCCGGCTGTGCTCGCCCCCTGCTCCCAGGCAGCCATAGTTCGCCAGCCCTCAAAATCCTCTCGCAAAATGCGAGCAGGCTGATATAGGCAAAACAAAAAGGGAGTTCTGGAGATGCATGTATAATCATATATATGCAATAGAAATTTGCATTGAGAGGTCGCCTATAGGTTGACAAATGGCTAAATGTCATGTTCTATTCGATGTGAGATGTAGTATCAAAAATATATACTAAATTGTATATGAGATCTGTAAAGCTTTGGGCAGCAAAAATGCATTGTATGCGATATGTGGAAAGTATATATGAATTGCAAAATAAACTGCTCATGATATATAGAATGTTTTGCAAAAACTGTTAATGTATGAATATATAGCCATAGCCCCCCGTTCACATCGGGTGGATTTGACATGTCAAATCGCATGCCAAATTGGAGCCTATTGCCGGCAACGGGGCCGTCTGAATCAGTGTGACGATGACTTTGTGGCACCACACCGATTCCCAAAAGTAGTTCCAGCACTACTTTTGGCGACTTTGGGAGTGATTTCAATAGACATCTGTGCATGAACCCACACAGATGTCTTTCAAATCGCCCTGAACTCGCACTGAAATGCAGGCCCTCAGTGTGAACGTGGGCTTAAGCTGATAGCAAAAACGCCTCTAATTTTTCACATCTTTATTGAACACACCTGTAAAACATTCACAGTGCTGGAGGAAAAAGTAGAGAACCCATAGACTAATGACTTCAAAAAATGCTTATTGGAGTCAGTTTGCACACCTGAAGACCAATTAACCACTAGACTTTTTCTGGCACTTTTGTTTACAAGTTTAAGCCCACCATTCACATGACATGTCAATTCGCATGCCAAAATCTGAGCCTATTGCCGGCAATGGTGCAATGCCGGACTGATTACCAAAAGTAGTTCCTGCACTACTTTTGGTGACTTCGGGGGTGATTTCAATAGGCATCTGTGCATAAATCCACATCAGAGACCCTAGGGAATAAATTGGCGACAAATATAACATATACCCAAATTTTATTATAAAATATGAAAGATGTTACGCTGAGTAAATAGATACCCAAGATATGTCACGCTTTAAAACTGTGCACGCTCATAGAATAGCGACAAACTACGTTGCTCAAAGATCTCCATTAGGCGACGCTTTACAAAATTTTTTGCAGGTTACTGGTTTAGAGAGTTAGAGGAAATGTAGAGCTAGAATTATTGCTCACTCCAACGTTTGCTGTGAAACATCATGTGTGCTCGAGTTAGGTATATGCTCACTTCTGTGTGCAAGCAAGAAGAAATGGCAGGGCTTTAAAAGAAATTCTTATTTTCATTTTTAAGTTTTACACTGTCACGTAAAAAAAAAAAAAAAAAATTACTACTTTTATTCCTTCTACAAGGAATGTAAACATCCCTTGTGATAGAAATAAGGGATGGCAGGTCTTCTATATGGAGAGATTTGAGATCAAAAAGCCACCAAATCTCTCCTTTACCTTTAAAAGCAAAAGATTTAAAAAAAAAAAATGTTCTGGTCAGACCACCTGGCCACACAGTTTGATCGCTTCTTGGGCCCACCGGTGAAAACTGTAAACACAAGAAACACTGCCTCCTGCAAATGTGTTCCAGCGGCTTTTGAGCCGCTTTCATGGGAAAGCCAGCTGCCGTCTGGAAAAAAAAAAAGGTGGGGGGGGGAGGGGGGTTATGGCCGATAGCTTCAACCATAACCTCAGTAAACCACTTTTAAAACTGCAACGTATTGCGGTCGGCAAGTGGTTATAAAGAATTAGCTGGAGTTTGGCTTCAATTTGTTAATGTTTCAAATCTGCTAGTACATTAACAATCCCCTCACCCCCAGACTGACAATGCTGCTATCCATAGGCGCCCCTGTGCTCATTCATCCAGAGTGGGGGCACTCTAATAAAGGAGGTGTGTAACTGGACAGATCACCAGGTTAAAACAGAGGGGAAAAAAGCCTAATAAAAGAAAACTTATGCAGCCACCACATCTGACTGGTAAGTTGCAATACATTACATTTTTGGTTTTAATACAGCTTTAACTTATCCCATTCTACTCTCCCGGTGCCCTTATCAGTCATAACAAGCTGCACACAGCCTCGGCAACTGTGTAGCTTTATAATGCAGGCAAGGGCAAGTGTTGATTGGTCAACATGTCCATGTGACCATGCTGTATAAATGAGAATCTCTATTAAGCAGTCTCTTAGACCTGGTCCCTGAGCCTAGATTCACACTAGTGCATGCGGAACACCGCATGTGATTTGCACAGGAATTGCACCAGATTCCTGTGCACATCACATGAGATGTCTGTGGGATTTGGGCTATACATTTGGTATGGCTCAAATCTTGCTGTTGGCAAGCCCAACAACATACAAGCTGGCTATAATGCCTTGCTACTGCATTACAAGGGGGCTTTGTGCAAGAGCCACTGTCCGTCATTAAAGAAGAACTGCTCACAGCCTTGTACAAAGGAGAAGAGGACTTTGCTAAAAAAACAAAAAAAAAAACAAAAACATAGGTGCATGCAACTATGCCTAACAAGAGAGTCTGCAGGTAGTGTAATCACATGTATTAAAAGGAGAAGTCCAGCCTGAGCTTGTTTGGCTGGGCTTCTCCTATGGGTCACAGGAGTGCAATTTGTTTTGCACTCCTATGACCCGGTTTCAGCAGAGAGTGGTCTGAAGTCTGCTCTCTGCTTACGTCACAGAAATCAGTCCAGGCAACGCATCATCACGACAAAGTCTGGATCCGCCAGGTGCCTGGCCCCTGACCGATACCCGTATCAGCCTCTCTCGCCGAGAACCTGAGACGGCCACTTCCTGTCCCTCCACAGCTCAGTGCTCCAGAGCTGAGAGCTGCTGACTGACAGGCAGCAGATCTCTGCTCGGGGAGCTGTGAGAACCGAGCCATCGGCGATGTTCGATGGCTTGGTTCTCAGTGCAGAGGTGCCGCCGGGGGACAGATGCAGCTTCAGACCAATGCTGCATCCACCTAGTTAAGTATGAATATAGAAAACAAAAAAAAAAAACTAAAAAACATACTTCTCTTTTAAGGAAGACAAGCAAACTTGCAAAGTAAACATGAATTTCACACTTAATAAAAATGAAAAAAAAAAAGATCAACACAAAAGATTAATGAACAAGCCAAGCATGCATTTTTGGGAGTTTACAAACTCTTTAAACGCAAATCAGACATTAGGCCAACACATGTAAAAGCAGCATTTATAGACAAACAGCAGAATGTGTGAACTTCCATAAATCGTTACTAAACGTACATGTTCCAAAGAAAATATAATAAAAAAAAAAAAAATAAAAAAAAAAAAAGGATTTAGAAGAACAACAAAACAAGAGAAAAATCTAAACAGAAACTGCTTACCGTTATAACAAGCCCAGTGAAGAGATGTGTAACCGTGATTGTCAGCTATTGCCGGAACAACATCTACTGAGGCCGCAGTATGCAGAAGTGCACCTAGAACTCCTATATGACCACATGCTGCAGCTAAATGTATAGGTGTCCTTCCCCTGCAGTCTCGCAAAAGGTAGTTTGCATTGTGTTGCAGCAATGCTTCTACACACTCCTCATGCCCAGTCACAGCCTAAGAGAAAAAAAAAATGAATATCTATATATTATATTTATTTTCATTGATCGATATGAAAGGCACTGCACTTTTTACTTAATGCTTGTAAATGTCACCTCTTTAATAAAAGCACTTCCAAACGCTTGCGTAAAATGTAACAAATTGAGTTTAATGAGAAATAAAAAGCAGCAAATTTATATACATCAGCCTAAATGAGGGTGGAAATTAAAAGCACTAAGTCTTCTCATAATCTTGTTAAAGCAAACATTCTACTTGAATTCAGTGCATGAAAGGGGAAAAAGTACTATTAGTCTTTATAGTAAACAGAACACATATCTATACCTCTGCCGTATAGAAAACAACATGTATGGCCCATATTGAACATTTTTAAAGATCAATGTTCTTTGGTCATAATTCGGTGCATATTTGACAACCTACTTGCAAGCAATAAAGTTCAGCACATAGGCCTACGTGCAGGGTGTGCATTGATGTTCTGTTTAGTTGCTGAAAAACACACTGAAAGATGAAAAGAAGAGAAGAGGAATGTCTTACCCCTCGGTGCAGTGCTGTCCTTCCCCATTTGTCTTTGGCATCCACATTAGCTCCTTTGTTCAGCAGAGAATAAACGCACTCTGTATGCCCATTCAGGACTGAGAGCATCAATGGAGTCCTGAGCAATACAAGGCAGAAAGCAGACACAGGTTTTACTGGAAAGTGAAGCAGTCAGCAGAGCAATATTCGTTCATGGCTGGTATCCAGCTATGCACTTAGGCAGCAAACAGAAGTGCAATGCAGATTTACAAAAGAAAACGTTCAGCCAGAGAGGTCACCGAAACAATAAAAGTGGGCTATAAAATGAGGGTACATTTTGAAATTAGCTGGAAAGAGTTCAAATTGATATGAACTTGATATTTTATGCAGGATGAAAATGACTACTACACCACCAACATGCCCTTTATAGATAGCATTAATAAAAACAATGTTAACGTGAAATATGACCGATTTAGAAAGGCGGCTAATAGCTGCATTATTTTATAGTGCTCCTTTAACAATAAAAAAAAAAAAAGCAGGATTTCTGACACCGGCTTAGTCGCAGATTACTGGGTTATATGCTGCCACCTTTAGGTTACTTGAACACTGGCAAAAAAAGAAGAAGGCTGCAGGGACATGACCCTTCCCACTCCCAGATAGACTCAGCATTGAAGCAAGCAAAATGGAGATCGTAAAAACAAATAGAAGGGGACCTGTTCTTGTACTGTACTCTGGTAAACGGTTTTTACTGGTAAACCAAAAATCTTATTTTGTATTAGTACAGTACAGGACAGACTCTTTAATCATTACGACTAGGGTGTCCTAAAGCAACTGAGGGGGCAGGGCAACGTGGTAAACAACCCTATTAGGCTCGCAAAAACAAATGGGTCACCAAGGCTGGACAGACTCTGAGCAGCTTGTACCTTACACCCCAAACAGGCATTTGAGGAAATCTGAACATACACCTGGAAAAACGAAAGGAAGAGCAGGCGGAAGCCTTGAAAATCTGAGAGACAGATGCCGAGGGAAGGTCTTGGCTGGTTTAGGAAATTTATTGGGATTCCATACTGGATACTTATGAGGAGAGCAGACTTAGGCTGCTCCAACGCCTGCACTACCTTGTTTGAGGTTACTGTGGCTGGCACCACTGCAGGGGTAGGTGGGTGCTCACAGACACAACATTGTCACTACAGGCGAGCTAGTGGACACAGCTGGCACTAAATATAAATTCACCACAGCACCCCTGGCTTCATGCTGTGAACAGAAGGGTGGTTTACGGCTCCTAAACACCAGGAGGAAAATGCCAGCGTTCCATCTACGGGACCCAAGTACTCCCCCGCGGTGCCTCGACCGGTGACTGGAAAGGCGAGAGATCTCAGCACAGCATCTGAGGTTCCCCAGTGTGGTATATGGAATTCCATACTACACTTAGATCAAGCCCTCCTCTCCACCAATATTTCTGCAGGATACTTCAGGAACAGGGCTCTGCAGACCTGTAAAGCATCCTGCAGTAAACTCCATGCATTCTGTTATATGCCAAGATGAGCATCCCCAGTAGGATCAAGTACATGTAAGCAACATTACAGGCTGGTCTTGCATCTTCCAGGGTCCTGGTACAGGCCCAAAGACTCTGCCAAGGAGTGAACCGATCCCAAAGCTGCATTAGGAGTATAAAACCTCTTTCACACTGGGGCTGTTTTCAGGCACTTTAGCTCTAGAAATAGCTTCTGAAAGTGCCTGAAAACAGCCTTCCATTCATTCCAGTGTGTCTTTTCACACTGGGGCGGTGCGGTTGCGGTACGTTCCCGAAAAGTATTGCAAGCAGCATCTTTGGAGCAGTTGGGAGCGCTGTATTTATCGTTCCCAAAACACCCTGCCCAAGGGAATGAATGAGTTTAACACCCTTTTTTTGGGGTTAAAAGCACCCCGCTAGCGGGCGAAAAGCTTAAGCAGCGCTAAAGTGCCACTAAAATGAGCGGCACTTTTAACAGAAAATGCGCTTTCAGTTTTAAAGCAGCCTAAGTGACTATGGTGCAGCAGGAATCTTGGTGGAATATCAGCGAGCGATATGGTGAAACCTCCACAGAAGGTGGTAAGCATCTCTTAGTGAAGAAGAGGTCCATCCCTTAGCCTCGGTTCACACCAGAGGCGGCACGACTTGCAGGTCGCCTCACCGAGGCTACCTGCACACGACTGCCCGGGCGACTTGCAAAACGACTTCTGTATAGAAGTCTATGCAAGTTGCCCCCAAAGTCGTACAGGAACCTTTTTCTAAGTTGCGTCGCTCCCCTTAGAACGGTTCCATAGCACAGAACGGGAGGCGACTTGTCAGGCGACTAGGTCGCCTGACAAGTCGTCCCTGTGTGAACCGAGCCCAAAACACCAGCAAAAAAAAAAAAAAAAATATCCTTGCACATTTTTTATTTTTTTTTGGTCAGTGTCCAATCACCAAAAAGGTAGCTCAATAGATACCTAGTCGTAATGATTAAAAAACTTGTGTCCTGTAGGAAAACCACATTTTTGTTTTTTGCTTAGAGTAGGAAGGGGAAGAACCTTTCTCAGTTTTCACTGCTGTCTGAGTCCTGGTTGAGAGATTTCTTTTCATTCTAGTGTAGTCACTGGGCCAGGAAGTGAGAGGAAATATCCCTAAGCAGGGTAAGAGGTTCCAACTCTTGCACTGCACTCATGTAACTTATGAAGATTAAAGTGGTATTAAATCAAAAACATAATATATTGCAGCTTGCCAACCAATAGATGTGCTGGCTGCATCAGTTTTCTTTTCTTAGGCTTTTTTCCTCACTGTTTTCACCTAGTGATCTGGCAGTAACCAACCTCCTGTATTACATAGACTCCACTCTGTAGGAATGAGCACAGGGGGGCACATTTGGACAGCGGCTGAACCCCAGCTAATACTTTACCAGTTACAGCAGTTTTTTTTACTTTTGGGATAACGGTTTTACATAAATAAAAGCTGATCATTTTAAGCACCCGTCAGTGTTAAGTGGTTTGTTTCAACCCTGTAACTGCAAGAGAGCTTTTCTGTTGAAAAACAACAGACTTACTGGTGGATAAAGGTTTTACATAAAAAAAAGCTGATCATTGTAAGCATCCCTGCTAGTGTTAAATGGTTTGTCTCATCTCTGTAACTGATACATTCTGTTGGAGGGATTGTTCTTTTGAAACACCATACTTACTAGCTGGATCGCAAGATGAAAAAAAAAACTAAGCCTAATAAAGAAACAGAATGCAGCTATCACATCTAAGAATGGTAAGCTGCAACATAATAAATGTTTGCTTTTGGGTTTAATATTGCTTTAGGAATAAGCAAAAGGGAAAATGTAACAGATGTCAGCCTCCACGATAATATCTCACATTAACGCCTTGCCTACAGGGCACTTTCAACCCCCTTTCTGCCCAGGCCAATTTTCAGCGCTGTCACACTTTGAATGACAATTGC